>JARQOC010000012.1:113941004-114064625 GCA_033576535.1 Allobates femoralis | reverse complement strand
GTATCCTGAGCTGTGTACCGTGTGTGTGTATGTATATCCTGTGCTGTGTATCATGTGTGGGAGGTGTAGCCTGTCCAGTGCTGTGCGAACGTTGGTGAGGTGCATCCTGTGATGTTGTTAGGCCCCCTGGCACCGCTTCCCAGCTCACCTCACCCGGGTCGGCATCTCCTCCTCCTCTGCCGACCGGGCGTCCGGCATCCAGGCGTGCTGTGTCTCGGAGCCATCGCCATGTTCCCTTCCTGTCAGCTGACCGCCGGGTTCGCACATGAGCACATTACAATGGTCATATTCATGTGACCAATCAGCGGCGCACTAGGTGCACTCCCTCCTTGTGACTCTAGGGGCCGGCACGGTCCAACCTGACACTCCCCTTGACCAATAGCTGCTCTTCCCATGGTATATCAGGCCACCTCCTCTGATGGGAGGTGCCTGATTATTAAGTGAGTTTGCTTCTGCCATGCTGACTGTTGGTCAGGCCTTCCTTGTGCTCTGTATCCTTGAACCATTGCTGTGCTCTTCCCCGGTAGCACCATTCCTGGTCTCCTAGCCTTGTACCCTATTACCTGGAATACTTCTCTGTTCCTTAGTATAGGCTAACCTTACGAGCCGCCCCCTTGGTACTAGATGCTGTGGTATTTAGACCCCCTGGGCTTGCCCCTGACAATCCCTGTATAGGGGTAGTGTAAACTAGGATTAGCTCACCCAAGGGAGTTCGGTACCACAGCCCAGTGGATCCACTCTAGGACGCCTTCCCTTGAAGCGTGATAGAAAAATCAGGCCATGGACCCCGCTGGTACCTCATTTTCAGCGCAAAAGGAGCTGGCTTATCTTTGTGAAAATCAGAACCGTATTATGGCTTTTCTTCAGTCCCTGGATACCTGGTTAGCCTCCCTTCAGACCTCCGACCCAGCATCTGCCCCTCAGCTCGTGAGCCTATAACAGGAGCTCTCAGTGCAACGAGACACGCAGTCTCGCATGCTGTCTTACATATTCTTGATTGCAGTCGGCATCAATGACCTCGGGCCAGTCCGTATCCGATGACCGGTTCCCGGGTGGCGTTCTGACCCCTCCGCCCCGCCTTGGACAACCACCTAGATATAGTGGAGAACCTAAGACGTGCCGCGGTTTCCTCAAACAATGTAGCCTACACTTTGAACTGCTGCCACAGCAGTATCCCACCGATCGGGCCAGGGTGGCTTTTGTGAGGTCCCACCTGGAGGGTGAGGCCCTGGTGTGGGTTAACCCTCTCTGGGAGCGTGATGACCCTGCGGTCTCTCACTTGTCGACCTTTCTGGAGACATTCCGGAGGATCTTCGATGAACCCGGCCGGGTTGCATCTGTCACGGAGTCTCTCTTCAACCTCTGTCAAGGGACGCTCACCATTGGACAGTACGCCATCCGCTTCCGCACACTCCTCCGAGTTGGGATGGAATAACGAAGCACTGACTGGTGCTTTCTGGCGTGGCCTGTCCGGCAGGATAACGAATCAACTCGCGGGTCGGGATATCCCAATGGAGCTGGAGGCCTTGATCTCGTTAGCCACTCGCATCGACTTGCGGTTCCAAGAGCGCTCCTGTGAGTCCGCCAGGGAGAGGAGATCCGTCCGGCCGCTTCTCTCTGAACGCAGTCTGTCGTCGCCTCCCTTTCTGACCCTATGCAGCTGGATCAGGTCAGAATGACGGAACGACGCCGAGAAGAGGGGCTGGCTCGCGGCCTATGCCTGTATTGAGACGCATTCCATCAGCGCTGGAATTGTCCCGAAAGGCCGGGAAACTCCTCCGCCTAGGTCAAGTACGAAAGGCCATCCTAGGTGAGAGCGATGCCTCTCCACCTCTTACCCTGCCCATGCAGGTGATACGTCCGCAGAAACGCTACTCTGAGTTAGCCTACGTGGATTCAGGGTCAGCAGGAAGCTTCATTCGGCAAGAGGCAGTGACTCGGCTTGGTATCCCCGTAATACCCCTATTGACGCCTCGTGTAATCGCATCGGTGGATGGCAGGCCGCTGCAGGAAACCGTCACCAAGGTGACAGAGGAGGTGGAGGTGCAGATCAGGGCCCTACACCGTGAAAAGATTGCCTTCTATGTCCTGCCTGGTCTCTCTCATGCCCTGCTCCTCGGGCTTTCCTGGCTCTGAACTCATGAACCTGTCCTGGACTGGCATTAGGGGACGTTCTGCGATGGGGTCCTCTCTGCCGCGAGAGGTGCCTGCAGTCCATTCTACCACCCGATTCCCCGCAACCAGCTTCTGTTCTTCCTGGTTTACCTGCTGCGTATTGGCAGTACGCGGATGTCTTCAACAAAACAGAGGCAGAGGTCCTCGAACCTCATAGGCCTTATGATTGCCCTATTGATCTGATGCCGGGTGCTACACCACCCAGGGGACGTATCCGTTGTCCCCGGCTGAGTCACAAGCCATGTCCGAGTAGATCACGGACAATTTGGCCAGGGGCTTCATCCGAAAATCCACATCTGCTGGCGCAGGATTTTTCTTTGTGTAGAAAAAGGAGGGCACCCTTCGACCCTGTATTGATTATAGAGGCTTGAATGCCATCACCATCAAGAACAAATGCCCCCTGCCACTGATTCCGGAGCTCTTTGACAGGCTAAAAGGGGCGTTCGCATACGTGCCGGAGACGAATGGAAGACGGATTTCAATACCCGGGACGGCCATTATGAGTATTAGGTCATGCCGTACAGGTTGTGTAATGCTCCCGCAGTATTCCAAGAATTCGTCAATGACATCTTCTGTGATTTGTTGTATACCTGTGTGGTGGTATATTTGGACGACATCCTCATCTCTCCGGATTTGTCCTCTCATAGACGGGACGTATGGCAAGTCCTTCTGCGACTGAGGAGGAATCGATTGTACGCCAAGATGGAGAAGTGTGTCTTTGAGCAGACCTCATTGCCCTTCCTCGAATACATCATCTCTGATTACGGATGGATCCTGAGAAGCTCTCTGCTGTTCTGAAGTGGCCCCGTCCTGTGGGGACTAAGGCTATTCAGCGGTTCCTTGACTTTGCAAATTATTACAGGCAATTCATTCCCCATTTTTCGTCCTTGATCAAGCCCATCATGGCTCTCATCTGTAAAGGTACCTTTACACGCCGCTACCGAAGGTTAGAAACCACCGGGTGTCGGAGACAATTGTATCTTGTACCGTCAAAACACCGCGAGGTAGCGGCGTGTAATTCAGGTTGTTGCCACCGGTCACTGTCGACACCTGTTTTTCAGCCATGCTCAAAAACAAGTAGGTACAAACCCTATGGTAGCAGCGTGTAATCGAGGAACAGGAAGGTATTTTCGTGACCTAGTGAACTCCCTGGGGCGTGACACAGCCTCCGGGATACCGCGCCCCATCAGCGATCATTGGTGGAAGCTCCTGCGTTACGATTGGTTGTCCCTGGATAGGGCGGCATATTTAAGGAGCTGACCAGTCACACTACACAATTGCAATAGCATCATGTATTAGGCAGCCTTCATGCGCTGGCTGGCCAATCATGATGCTATTGCATTGTCCAATCACCGTACGAGCGTCTCGTAAGCCACAACTCTGGCACGCCTATGTGTTGAAAATCAAAAAGAAGGATTAGCTCCAACCACCTAATATTCCCAGGACTCCCAGGCAAACCGGAAAGTGGCTTGGCAACCACCAGTAGCAATAGAAAAAGGTGTAGAATCCGGTGCCACAAAATTCCTTTTTATTTTCAAAGATTTTAAAAATCACACATGCTCCAAAGGAGCTCCTGGACGCGTTTCGTGGGTCTAGCCCACTTAATCGTCAGTACAATGGCAATACAGACAAAAAGAATATATACAATTTAAAAGCAAAAAACAGCCCCTTCTCGCATGTGTGACAAATATACATCAATTATTTCTAACCAATCATATACCTGCAGGTTCTAAAAGAGTTAAAAGGAAAAAAATGGGGAAGAAGAGGGGGAGGGGAGGAGAAAAGAAGAGCTGATAACAGAAAGTAAAAGAGGGCGAAAAAAAAAAAAATGGGGAAGAAAAGGAGGGGAGGGAAAGAGAGGAAAAGAGCTGATAACAGAAAGTAAAAGAGGGGAAAAAAAAATGGGGAAGAAAAGGAGGGGAGGGAAAGAGAGGAAAAGAGCTGATAACAGAAAGTAAAATGATCCACCAATGATCGCTGATGGGGCGCGGTATCCTGGAGGCTGTGTCACGCCCCAGGGAGTTCACTAGGTCACGAAAATACCTTCCTGTTCCTCGATTACACGCTGCTACCATAGGGTTTGTACCTACTTGTTTTTGAGCATGGCTGAAAAACAGGTGTCGACAGTGACCGGTGGCAACAACCTGAATTACAGGCCGCTACCTCGCGGTGTTTTGACGGTACAAGATAAAATTGTCTCCGACACCCGGTGGTTTCTAACCTTCGGTAGCGGCGTGTAAAGGTTCCTTTACAGATGAGAGCCATGATGGGCTTGATCAAGGACGAAAAATGGGGAATGAATTGCCTGTAATAATTTGCAAAGTCAAGGAACCGCTGAATAGCCTTAGTCCCCACAGGACATGGCCACTTCAGAACAGCAGAGAGCTTCTCAGGATCCATCCGTAATCAGAGATGATGTATTCGATGATGTATTTTTTCCTTTTAACTCTTTTAGAACCTGCAGGTATATGATTGGTTAGAAATAATTGATGTATATTTGTCACACATGCGAGAGGGGGCTGTTTTTTGCTTTTAAATTGTATATATTTTTTTGTCTGTATTGCCATTGTACTGACGATTAAGTGGGCTAGACCCACGAAACGTGTCCAGGAGCTCCTTTGGAGCATGTGTGATTTTTAAAATCTTTGAAAATAAAAAGGAATTTTGTGGCACCGGATTCTACACCTTTTTCTACGCCTATGTGTTGTCCCTGCTGCCCCAGGTCCGCCCATATTCCCTTGTGGTAGTGGCGTGTAAATCAGGGAAGGTGCTCTACAGAAGGTAACCTGCGGCACCCTTCGGTGCTTCCAGGGATCGAAAAGACCTACTGTGGAGCACCTTGTAGCGGCGTGTAAATGCGGTATCAGGAACCGTTGAAACATGCTCGTGCACGTGCGACACCTGGTGGTTTCTAACCTTCGGTAGCGACGTGTAAAGGTACCTTTAAAGAGCAAAAGCTTTGTACCTGGACCCCAGAGGCTGAAAACACCTTTTTCTCCCTAAAGCGCTCCTTCTCTGAGGCTCCCACCTTGCACCGACTAGAGGTAAACAGTTTATCGTAGAAGTAAACGCCTCCTTCATAGGAGCGGGGCTGTCCTCTCCCAGAAGTCCTCTTCGGGTCGGTTAGTCACATGCGGGTTCTTCTCCAAGGCATTCACCACGTCAGAGCGCAATTAATCGGGGATCGTGAATTGCTGGCCATCAAATTGGCACTGGAGGAGTGGCGACACATCCTTGAGGGCGCTGTCCATCCGTTCATAATCTTCACTGACCACAAGAACCTGGCTTATCTCCAGTCTGCCCAGAGGCTCAACCCCAGGCAATACCAGTGGTCCCTGTTCTTTGCCCGTTTCAATTTTGAACTGCACTTCCGACCTGGTAGTAAAAATGTCAAGGCTGATGCCCTGTCACGGTCCTTCCAGCCGTCGGTTGTAGAAGATGAGCCCTTCCATATCGTCGAGCCTACCAAATTAATCACTGGCTCCCTTACGTGTAGCTGGACATCCACCGGGTAAGACATTCGTCGCCCAGAATCAGAGGAGGACGGTCCTGTCATGGGGACACTCGTCGAGAATTGCTGGTCACGTTGGAATTAAAAAGTGTCTTTCTTTGATCACTCGTCACTATTGGTGGCCTGCTATCCGTCAAGACGTCCATGATTTTGTTGCCTCATGTCCATCTTGTGCTAAGAATAAGGTGTACAGAGAGTTGCCGGCTGGACGTCTACTACCTCTTCCGGTCCCGTCGGCTCCTTGGTGACATATAGCAATGGATTTCATTACGGATCACCCTTGCTCCTCCGGCTGTATGGTCATATGGGTAGTCGTGGATCGCTTCTCCAAAATGGCTCACTTCGTTCCTTTACCTGGTCTACCATCTGCTCCTGAGTTAGCCAAGATATTCATTGAACACCTCTTCCGGCTCCATGGATTTCCACGCCATATCGTGTCCGATAGGGAAATCCAGTTCACTTACCGGTTCTGGAGGGCGCTGTGCAAGCATATGGACATCACGCTGGACTTCTCCTCTGCCTATCACCCTCTGTCCAACGTGGAGCGCATTAATCAAGTCCTCACCACCTATCTTCGGCACTTCGCCAGCGCTCATGACGATAACTGGACCAGTCTCCTTCCTTGGGCGGAATTTGCATACAACAATCACTTTAGTGAGTCGTCAGCTAAATCCCCTTTTTTCGTGGTATTCGGGCTACATCCTGGTTTACCTCTTCCGATCTCAGCATCCAGCGGCTGATGCATTGTCCATGGACTTCTCCAGGATCTGGAGTGAGACCAGAGACGTTCTTGCACAAGCCTACGGCAGGATGAAGAGACATGCTGATAAGAGATGTCTGGATTCGCCATCTTTTCTCCCGGACGATAAAGTGTGGCTTTCTTCCAAATACGTCAGGCTAAAGGTGCTATCCTACAAGTTGGGGCCCCGTTATATCGGCCCCTTCGAAGTCCTAGGACGCATCAACGATGTTGTCTACAAGCTGAGACTACCTGCCTCACTTCGCATCCCTAACTCCTTCCATGTCTCGTTGTTGAAACCCGTGGTGCTCAATCGCTATCATCCCTCCTCCGGTACTGTGCCACGGCCTCTCAGCACCTAGGATGTCTATGAAGTCAGGGACATCCTTGCCATGAAGAAGAGTAGAGGCAAGACCCTCTTCCTAATTGACTGGGCTGGCTTTAGACCTGGGAGCCATGGGATAACATTGATGCACCACGCATTCTGGTGGGGTTCTTAGCGCACCTTCGGAGGAGGGGGCGTGAGGGAGGGGGTACTGTTAGGCCCCCTGGAACCGCTTCCCAGCTCACTGCTCCTGAGTTGGCATCTCCTGCTCCTCTGCCGACCGGGCGTCCGGCATGCAGACGTGCTGTGTCTCGGAGCCGTCACCACGTTCCTTCCTGTCAGCTGACTGCCGGGTTCGCACATGAGCACATGACTATGGTCGTATTCATGTGACCAATCAGCGGCGCGCTAGGTGCACTCCTTCCCTGTGACTCTAGGGGCCGGCACGGTCCAACCTGACACTCCCCTTGACCAATAGCTGCTCTTCCCATGGTATATCAGGCCACCTTCTCTGATGGGAGGTGCCTGATTATTAAGTCAGTTTGCTTCTCCCTTGCTGACTGTTGGTCAGGCCTTCCTTGTGCTCTGTGTCCTGGAACCCTTGCTGTGCTCTTCCCCGGTAGCACCATTCCTGTCCTCCAGCCTTGTACCCTGTTACCTGGTATACTTCTCTGTTCCTTAGTATAGGCTAACCTTACGAGCAATCCCCCTGGTAACATAGTAACATAGTTTTTAAGGTTGAAGGAAGACTTAAAGTCCATCTAGTTCAACCCATAGCCTAACATGTTGATCCAGAGGAAGGCAAAAAAAACCCCATGTGGCAACACTAGCTCCACATTGGGGGATAAAATTCCTTTCTGACTCCAGATATGGCAATCAGACTAGTTCCCTGGATCAACGCCCTATCAAAGAATCTAGTATATATAACTTGTAATATAGTTTTCAAGAAAGGCATCCAGGCCCTTCTTAAATGTTAGTAGTGAGTCACTCATTACAACATCATGTGGCAGAGAGTTCCATAGCCTCACTGCTCTTACAGTAAAGAATCCACGTCTGTGATTGATTAAACCTTCTTTCGTCCAGACGTAGAGGATGCCCCCTTGTCCCCGTCTCAGGCCTAAGAGTAAAGAGATCATTAAAAAGGTCTCTGTACTGTCCCCTCATACATTATTATAAGATCACCCCTAAGCCTCCGTTTTTCCAAGCTAAATAACCCCAAGTTTAATAACCTGTCTTGGTATTGCAAACCCCTCAGTCTTCTAATAACCTTGGTCGCTCTTCTCTGCACTCGCTTTAGTTCAGCTATGTCTTTCTTATACACCGGAGACCAGAATTGTACACCGTATTCTAAATGTGGTCGCACTAGTGACTTGTATAGAGTTAAAATGATGTTCTCATGAGCATCTATGCCTCTTTTACAGCATCCCATTATTTTATTTGCCTTTGCAGCAGCTGCCTGACACTGGCCACTAAATGTGAGTTTGTCATCTACTCATACACCCAGGTCTTTATCAGTGATAGTTTTGCCCAGTGTTTTACAATTAAGCACATAATTATACCTTTAGTCTCATCTGCCCAAGTGCATGACCTTACATTTATCCCCATTAAAGGTCATTTGTCATTTATCAGCCCAAGCTTCTAGTTTACATAAATCCTCCTGTAATATAAAATTGTCCTCCTCTGTATTGATTACCCTGCAGAGTTTAGTGTCATCTGCAAATATTGAGATTCTACAATGTATGCCCCCTACAAGGTCATTAATAAATATATTAAAAAGAAGTGGGCCCAACATTGACCCCTGTGGTACCCCACTGTTAACAGTGACCCATTCTGAGTGTGTTCCATTGATAACCATCCTTTGTTTCCTATCACTAAGCCAGTTCTTAACCCACTTACACATATTTTCCCCTATCCTCATTGCTCTCATTTTATGTATCAACCTTGTGTGGCACCGTATCAACAGCTTTTGAAAAGTCCATATATACCACATCCACTGCATTTCTTTGGTCCAGTCCAGAACTTACTTCTTCATAGAAGCTTATCAGATTAGTTTGACAGGAATGATCCCTCATAAAACCATGTTGATATTGGGTCATGAGGTTATTTTTCTTCAGATACTCCAGTATAGCATCTCTTAGAAAACCCTCTAGGATTTTACCCACAGTAGAGGTTAAGCTTACTGACCTATAATTTTCAAGTTCAGTTTTAGTCCCCTTTTTGAATATTGGCACCACATTTGCAATACACCAATCCTGTGGTACAGACCCTGTTATTATGGAATCTTTAAATATTAAAAATAATGGTCTATCTATGACAGTACTTAATTCCTGCAGCACTCTGGGGTGTATTCCATCTGGGCCCGGGGATTTGTCAATTTTAGTGATTTTCTCCTTCGCCTCATTGGGGGACACAGGACCGTGTTATGCTGCTGTCCACTAGGAGGCGACACTAAGCAATCTGCAAAAGAGTAACAGTGGCTCCTCCTCCTCAGTATACACCCCTGGGGCAGGCACTGCCTCCCCAGTTTTTGCTTAGTGTCGAAGGAGGCACACGTCCATTTTTACTCTCATCCTTTTTTCTTCCGATGAAGAAAAGTGGGTCCGGTGTGACCCCCGGCATGCTCCCTCCTCGGCCACCCACTGTTGGGGCGCTAGGTTGAGGTTGAGAATCCATACATATGCCGTACTCCTTTCTCGGCCTCCCACTGTTGGGTTGCTGGGTTAAAGTTGAGACAGCCCAGCATAACACCCTCCTTCCTCATTCTCTCGGTCTGAGGTGAAGTAGAAGCTGACGGCCTGCCAGATGACGTCCCCCTAATCACCCTTGGGTGTTTTTAGGCAGTGGCACCACAGGTATCAGCAGCCCCTGGCTGCAGGGGCTGGAGATGTACGGCTGCCTGCAGCACAGGCTAGCAGGCTATGCAGTTTCAAGAGGCTGGGGCTGCATGGAGGGGGCCCTTGCAGTCCAGCACAGGCTTCCAGTGCTTATGCACAAGCCTGCACAGCTGAGGGGCATACAGCACAAGGACGTGCAGCTGCATCCACTGGAGCAGCTTGCATATATTGTGGAGCACCCCCCTGATGTACTGGCGGTTCCCCCGCCAGTGCCTTCCTCTATGCCCCCGGGAGCTTCTTGTCCCGTTTTTCTGGGCCCCCCAGCGCCGTTTTCGCGCCTCCGCGCCGGCCCCTCACTATTTCCGGAGGCCTCAACTAATTGAGGCCCCGGCTTGGGCCTAGCGCGGAGGCCGCAACCCCTGCACCGCCCCCGTCCCGCCCCGCCGGATGACGCGGACGCGCGTCATACTGGGGGCGGAGCCGAGAACGGGCGCGTTTTCCAGCAAGGAGCCCGCCCGTTTAGCTCCGCCCCTTCCTCCTTCTCCTGCACGGACGCCATTAGCCCTGCACGTGGACCCGGCCTCAGCCATCCGGGGGGACACAGGATCCAGGCGGCCTGTCACAGCGGCGCTGGGGGCTGGTAAGACCTCTGCAGGGATCTCCTCTGCAGAGGTTACTCTGTCTCTCTATCTCTCCCCTCTGTATCCCCCTGCAACAGGCACTTTTAAACCACAGTGACCCTACTCAGCCCCTCATCTAAGGGCCCAGGCACCTAGCTGGACAGCTTGACTGTGCCTGATTACACAGGGGACTCCTGGTTACCTTATATACTGCTCACTGCCCATACCACAATGTCTGGCAATAAGAGTAAGAAAGGCTCCAAGGCAGCCAGCACTTACTATGCTACCTGCACTATTTGTCAGGCTGACCTCCCTGCAGGATGCACCTCGCCACATTGTGAGAGCTGCACGCAGGCTGCGGACACTGAGACCCCCACTACCCAGGCTTCTAACAGTGCCCCTGACCCTACCCCTGCGTGGGCCACCGCCATGTCTCAGAATATGACGCAGTCCATGGACAGATTGTCTGACACACTGCTGCAGTTTATGCAAGCCCGTTCGCCACCTGCAGCCGCTGTTCAGGCTTCTGCGTCGCAGCAGGAAGTCCCGGAACCGCGACAGACTGCTGACCCTGACCCGTCAGCCTCCGACTCTGGCCGTAAGAGACCACCACCTTCTCCAGAGTCCCATGCAGGCTCTGCAGCCTCTGCTTCCCGTAGGCGTCAAGATGACGCGCAGGACTCCGAAGGTCTCTGCTCTTCGAGCTCGGAGGATCACTTAGATGACTCCCTAGATCTGGATACGACCGATACGGTCGCGTTGGTGGAGGATTTAATTACTTCCATTAACCAGGTTCTGGAGGTGTCTGACCCTCCGGCTGATACTCCAGAGCATAAGGTGTCCTTTAAAAGGGCCAGGAGACCACATAGGCATTTCTCGGACCATCCAGAGTTCCAGGAAATACTCAAAAAACATAGGTTACACCCTGACAAAAGGTTTGGTAACCGTAAGGCGCTGGAAACCCGTTATCCCTTTCTGCCTAAGGTCACCCAGGATTGGACAGATCCGCCACAGGTGGACCCTCCTGTTTCTCGTCTCGCTACTAAGACCCTCCTGTCCTTACCGGACAGTTCATCCATAAAGGACGCCACTGACCGTCAGGTGGAGCAGATGGCGAAGTCCGTCTTTGAGGCCTCAGGCTCTTCTCTAGGGCCTGCCTTTGCCTCGGTTTGGGCTTCAAAGGCTGTTATGACTAGAGCTAATTCCGTACACTCGGCCCTACGGGCTTTGCAGGTCGACCCAGCCTTGTTAGATCAGGTTGCCCAAATAGCGGTGACCGCCGAATACTCCATGCACGCTGCCTTCGATTCAGCTAACTGTGCCGCGGCTGCGGCTTCCAACGCCATAACCATCCGGCGAGCCCTCTGGTTGAGAGAGTGGAAAGCAGATGCAGCGTCAAAAAAGTCGCTCACCTGCCTTCCGTACAACGGTGGACGTTTATTCGTCGAAAAACTGGATCAATTGATTTCAGATGCCACTGGGGGTAAGAGTACCTCTCTTCCACAACGTCAGATTAAGCGACCCTTCTCTCGTCGCCAAACAAACCCGTTTCCGGTCCTTTCGGAACTCCTTTGGTTGGTCAGTCTCGAAACCCCGACGGCGGCCAATAGGTCCCCCCATAGGGAACGCTCCCAGACGATACGGAAGACTGGTGCAAACTGGCAGTCCCATTCACGCCAGTCCAGAGCCAAGGGTTCAAAGCCCGGCAGATTTTCTTCTTCCTGACTCCTCCCCTTCGGGAGACACTATTCAGGTTGGCGGCCGACTTTCTCGCTTTCGTCAGGTCTGGCTCGCTTCTACCGACGACAAGTGGGTACACACCTTGGTGTCTTCCGGATACGCCATAGAATTCACGGCCTATCCTCCAAATCGTTTTTTTCTGTCAATCCCACCTGCTCATCCCCCCAAAGCTCGCGCCTTCTTTCAGGCGGTCGATTCCCTTTTGAAAGCCGGTGTCATCATTCCGGTACCGCCAGCCGAACGCTTCCAAGGGTTCTACTCGAACCTGTTTGTGGTACCCAAAAAAGGAGGGGCTGTTCGCCCCATTCTGGATCTGAAACAGTTAAACTCCTTCGTGAAGGTTCGGCATTTCCGCATGGAGTCACTGCGCTCCATCATAGCGTCCATGGAGAAGGACGAATTTCTCGCGTCCATCGACATACAGGACGCTTACCTCCATATCCCGATCGCGACAATTCACCAGCGGTTTCTCCGATTCGCCATCGACCGGGATCACTATCAGTTTGTGGCCCTCCCGTTCGGCCTAGCGACGGCCCCCAGGGTGTTCACCAAGGTCATGGCGGCTGTCATGACCATACTGCACACAAGAGGAATGGTAGTCCTACCATACCTAGACGATTTGCTCATCAAAGCTCCCTCCTTCAGGGAGTGTCAGCAGAGTGTTTCCATCACGGTGGACACCCTGCGTCGGCTAGGCTGGTTGGTGAATCTGCGGAAGTCATCGCCAGTTCCGTCACAATTTCTAACATTCCTCGGGATGCTTTTCAACACCCCAGGGGTCTGGTCCTCCTCCCTCAGGACAAGGCGAAGGCCCTTCGACAGGGGGTCCACAGTCTTCTACGGCCGTGTCCTCATTCACTTCGGTTCGCCATGAGAGTCTTGGGAAGGATGGTTGCCTCTATGGAGGCGGTGCCGTTTGCTCAACTTCACCTCAGGCCTCTCCAACGGGCAATTCTGACTTCGTGGAACAGGAATCCTTCTGCCCTGGACAAGTTATTCCGTTTGTCACCTGCAGCAAGGAGTTCCCTCCATTGGTGGCTCAAACCTCGTTCCCTCACAAGGGGGAGGTCCTTTCTACCGGTTTGCTGGAAGATAGTCACCACCGACGCAAGCCTCAGCGGATGGGGAGCAGTACATCGTCGTCACACAGCACAGGGAACATGGTCCCCAGCGGAGTCGGCCGAGCCCATCAATCTCCTGGAAATCCGGGCCATATTTCTAGCTCTGAAGGCCTTTCATTCCATGCTGGCAGGCACACAGGTACGGATTCAGTCGGACAATGCCACGGCCGTGGCATACATCAACCATCAAGGCGGAACACACAGTCTCCAGGCCATGCACGAAGTGCAACGCATTCTCCACTGGGCAGAATCGACGAACTCAACGCTGTCAGCAGTTCATATCCCAGGAGTGGAAAACTGGGAAGCGGATTTTCTCAGCCGCCAGGGCATGGACTCGGGAGAGTGGTCCCTACACCCCGACGTGTTCCAACAAATCTGCCGTCGCTGGGGGACCCCGGACGTAGACCTGATGGCGTCTCGGCTCAACACGAAGGTTCCCAGGTTTATGGCCAGATCTCACGACCCGCAAGCACTAGGGGCGGATGCCCTAGTTCAGAACTGGTCCCAGTTCCAGCTGCCTTACATCTTCCCTCCTCTGCCTCTCATTCCCAGAGTCGTGCGGAAGATAAAACAAGAGGGCATTCAACTCATTCTCATAGCCCCAGACTGGCCCAGACGGGCATGGTACGCCGATCTCGTCCAGCTCGCGGCGGACGTTCCTTGGCGCCTCCCTTGTCGTCCCGACCTTCTGTCGCAGGGACCGTTTTACCACCAGAATTCAGACGCCCTGAATTTGATGGCGTGGCCCTTGAGACCTGGGTACTAACCCAAGCGGGTTTCTCCCCTGCCGTTATTCAGACCATGATCAGAGCTCGGAAGTCGGCATCGGCAAAGATTTATCATCGCACCTGGAAAGCCTTTTTCGCGTGGTGCTCTTCTCGAGATCAACCCCCTCTTCCCTATTCCTTGCCGCTAGTTCTAGGGTTCCTTCAGTCGGGGTTGGAGTCTGGTCTCTCACTAGGTTCCCTTAAGGGCCAGGTCTCGGCTCTTTCGGTACTCTTTCAATGTCGACTTGCTGTCAAGCCGCAGGTTAAAACTTTTCTCCAGGGAGTTAATCGCATCGTCCCTCCGTACAAACGACCGTTAGATACATGGGACCTTAACCTGGTACTTACGGCTCTGCAGGAACCTCCCTTTGAACCTCTTCGGGATATCTCTCTCCACTTTCTGGTTCTGAAGGTGGTTTTTCTAGTGGCTATCACCTCTCTTCGCCGAGTGTCCGAACTCTCGGCGCTTTCCTGTAAGCCACCCTTCCTGGTGTTCCATCAGGACAAGGTCGTCCTACGCCCGGTGCCGTCATTCCTGCCTAAGGTTGTCTCCTCTTTCCATCTGAATGAGGATATTTCATTGCCTTCCTTTTGCCCTGCTCCGGTTCACAGGTTCGAACGAGCCCTGCATACTCTGGATCTCGTCAGGGCGCTTCGCATCTATGTCTCCAGAACTGCACATTTCCGTAAGTCAGACACTCTGTTCATTCTGACGGAAGGCCCCCGTAAGGGTATGCCAGCTTCCAAAGCTACACTGGCTAGATGGATTAGATCAGCTATCCAAGAGGCCTACAAGATGAAAACTACTCCTCTTCCAGCGGGGATTAAGGCACATTCTACCCGAGCCGTGGGGGCCTCCTGGGCCATTCGGCACCAAGCCTCGGCTCTCCAAGTGTGTAAGGCGGCCACCTGGTCGAGCTTACACACTTTTACCAAGCACTACCGTGTTCATACCCAGTCCTCGGCGGACGCTAGTCTGGGTAGGTGCATCCTTCAGGCGGCGGTTGCCCACCTGTAGGTGTTTCTCTGTTCACTGACTTGTTCAGTATCATTAGTTCCATTGTCTTTCCCACCCAGGGACTGCTTTGGGACGTCCCACGGTCCTGTGTCCCCCAATGAGGCGAAGGAGAAAAGGAGAATTTTGTATACTTACCGTAAATTCCTTTTCTCTTAGCCTCTAATTGGGGGACACAGCACCCACCCTGTTGGCCTTACGGCCTTGTTTCTAGTGGTTTTTGTTACTCTTATATTGTTACGTTATGGCCTTGCCAGGCTTTGTTGGTATTGGTTAACCTTGTTACTTCTCCTACTGCTTTAGCACAAAACTGAGGAGGCAGTGCCTGCCCCAGGGGTGTATACTGAGGAGGAGGAGCCACTGTTACTCTTTTGCAGATTGCTTAGTGTCGCCTCCTAGTGGACAGCAGCATAACACGGTCCTGTGTCCCCCAATTAGAGGCTAAGAGAAAAGGAATTTACGGTAAGTATACAAAATTCTCCTTTTTAGACAATGCCGTACTTCCTGCTGGGTTAAGCAGGTGACATTTAATTGAGAGTATTTGTTATCACTGATCAAATTGTCTGTCATGGGATTTTCTTGTGTAAATACTGTTGAAAAAAGGTCATTTAGCATATTGGCTTTTTCCTCATCCACCATTTCACCCAGACTATTTTTTAAGGGGCCAACAGAATCATTTTTTAGTTTCTTACTATTTATGTAGTTAAAAAATATTTTGGGATTATTTTTACTTTCTTTGGCAATGAGTCTCTCTGTCTCAATCTTTGCTGCCTTGATTTGCTTTTTACAAATGTTATTTAATTTTCTGTATTTATTTAATGCCTCATCACTACCTACTTGCTTTAATACCCTAAATGCTTTCGTTTTGTCACTTATTGCGCCCCTTACAGCTTTATTTAGCCATAGTGGTTTCCTCCTATTTCTAGCATGCTTATTCCCATAGGGTATATATTGTGCACAGTTCCTATTCAGGATGTTAATAAGCGTCTCCCATTTGCTTTGTGTACTTTTATGTCTCAGGACATCGTCCCAGTTTATTGCACTAAGATCATCTCTCAACCATTGGAAATTTGCCTTCCTGAAGTTTAGTGTCCTTGTAGCCCCTCTACTACACATCTTATTAAAGGATACTTGAAAACGTATTATTTTGTGATCACTATTACCCAAGTGACCTCCAACCCGTATATTTGATATGCGGTCTGGCCTGTTGGTTAATATTAGATCCAGCATTGCCCCCCTTCTTGTTGGGTCCTGAACCAGTTGTGAAAGGCAGTAGCGTAACTACCACAGGTGCAGGGGTTGCGATCGCACCTGGGCCCTGCAGCCTAGGGGGGCCTCAAAAATCCCTTTGGCCTATAGAAAATGACTAATACTATTAAAAATTTGCCATAATTGGGGGCCCCGTTGGAGCTTTCGCATCGGGGCCCCTGGGCCTGAAGTTACGCCACTGGTGAAAGGTAATTGCCTCTCATAGTTGTCAAAAACCTATTACCTTTGCTAGAACTGCTGGTTTCTGTTCCCCAATGTATTTCAGGGTAGTTGAAGTCCCCCATAATAATGACTTCTCCCTGAGTCGCTGCTTCATCTATTTGCTTTATGAGGATATTCTCCTCCACTTTCATTATTGTTGGGGACTTATAACAAACCCCTATCAGTAATTTATTATTTTTTCCCCCTCCCCTTATCTCCACCCAAAGAGACTCTACATTTCCATTAGATTCACCTATATTATCACGCAGGATGGGTTTTAAGGATGATTATACGTATAAACATACACCTCCCCCTCGCTTATTTGTACAGTCATTTCTGAACAGACTATAGCCCTGTAAATTAACAGCCCAGTCATGGCTCTCGTCCAGCCATGTCTCCGGAATCCCCACCATGTCATAATTATTTTCCAACAAAATCAATTCTAATTCCTTAATTTTGTTGGTGAGGCTTCTGGCATTAGTGTACATGCACTTTATGCATCTCTTTTTTTTACCTCTATTCCTTCCTACTATATTGACTGTTCTAACCTCACCCCCCATGCCACCCCCAATTTTATTACTTGTGCCCAGGTTACTATTTACACTATCTTCGCCTCCTATACAATGAATACCCTCCCCCCAAATCCCTAGTTTAAACACTCCTCCAACCTTCTAGCCATTTTCTCCCCCAGCACAGCTGCACCCTCCCCATTGAGGTGCAGCCCGTCCCTAGCATAGAACCTGTAGTCAACAGAGAAGTCGGCCCAGTTCTCCAGGAACCCAAACCCCTCCTTCCTACACCAATTCCTGAGCCACTTATTTATCTCCCTAATCTCCCGTTGCCTCTCTGGTGTGGCACGTGGTACAGGCAGTATTTCAGAGAATACTACCTTGGAGGTCCTTGCCTTAAGCTTGCAGCCTAATTCCCTGAAATCATCTTTAAGGACCTTCCACCTACCTCTAACTTTGTCATGGTACTAGCTGCTGTGGTATTTAGACCCCCTGGGCTTGCTCCTGACAATCCCTGTATAGGGGTTGGGTAAACTAGATCAGCTCACCCAGGGGAGTTCGGTACCACAGCCCAGTGGGACCACTCTAGGGTGCCTTCCCCCTAAGCGTGACAGATGTGTACTGTGTGTGAGATGTATATTGTCCTGTGGTGTGTACCGAGTTTGTATGTCCTGTGTACTGTGTCTGTGAGGTGTACCGTGTATTTATATCCTGTACTGTGTACCATGTGTGTGGTTTATCCTGTGCTGTGTAGCATGTGTGAGGAGTATCCTGTCCAGTGGTGTGCGGATGTTAATGAGGTGTATCGTGTGGTGTGTACCGTGTGTGAGGTGTATCCTGTTTTGTGTACCATGTGAGTTGTGTCCTGTGGTGTGTACCGTGTGTGTGTGAGGTGTATCCTGACCTATGGTGTGTGTGAGATGTGTCTTCTGATGTGTACGGTGTGTGTGAGCCGGATCCTATCCTGTGGTGTGTATAAGAGGTGTATTCTGTGGTTTGTACCGTGTATGGGAGGTGTGTGCTGTCCTGAGCTGTGCACCGTGTGTGAGGTGTATCCTGTGGTGTGTACAGTGTGTGTGTGGTGTATCCTGTCCTGTGATGTGTGTGTCTGGTGAATAGTGTTGTGAAGTGTATCTTCTGTACTGGGGCAGCATGTGTAGTATAAGGGGTATTGTGTGTGTGGGGATGTAACATATACTCTCTTGGGGTATAATGTGGATCAGAGTAGGGTCTAGTGTGATGGTGTATTGTGGTTTTACCAGTGCAGTGATTCCAGTGCAACCTTCCTATCATTTCTCTCGCTCCCTCATTGTGTAGTGAGGCCTCTTGACCACTTGCTGCCTGATCTACAAGTAGATTGTGAGCTGCTTGGTTGGCTCCAGTGTGCTCATTATTCCCTGCGCTTTGCCATTTGACAGTTTTCGTTCTCGTGTGTTTGTGCCATTAAATAATGGTTGAAGTCGCTAAATACAACCAATTCTTTGGAATGCCTCTACCCCAAGAAATTAGGTCTATCCACAACTTACATAGTTTTAGGCGATTCCTAAAAACATCTTTTTCTCTAGGAACCTTTCACGACAGCATAGAAGGTTGCCTCTCCACGCCCTAATTGGGACAGGAAGCACAAGAGAGGTTAAAAGGCCCCTCCCACCTCCCACTAGCCAGTGTCTTTCCTGTCCCCATGGGGCATGGAGAGAGGTTTTTCTTGTCCTATGCTGTGGTGGGGGCAAGCTGCAGCATTCCTTTTCTCTGTGGATTTTTGCCTGCCGGGCGGCGTTGGTCGGGCCCCTGCTCCTCCTCCGGCCGTCTCTCAGTTCACCCCAGTGGTGCACTGCTGTGGTGGCTGGGACCGGGCCCTGGCCCTCCGGATCCCCTCCTGGGGTGAAGCGGGCTGGTGGCTCCCTGGCCGGCGGCCTCTTCCTAGGGCTGAGGCCGCCGGCCGCCTCCTGTGATGCACACTGCCCGCGGGACCGAAAGTGATGCCGGGGGCAGAATTTCCGGTCATGCGCTCCTCAGGCGGGAGCGCACCGCTTCTGGGTTCCGACCGGCGGGACCATGTGGGGCAGCGAGTGGGCTTACTGCCGTGTTGGGGCCTGCCTGGACCAGCTGCAGTAGGCAGGGAACCTTGAAGCACTTGGGCAGGCCTTGGGACTGTGAGGCTGCCCTGAAGACATTTGACACCAGTAAGCAGTAGTTTGTCCTGTAGTCATGTCTTCATCTGCAAAGCCCAGTGCTCCCCCAGCCACAGTGTGTCTGTAGGGTGCAGGGGTGAAGTCCTTTGGTTGATGGGTGCTTCTCTGAGGTCTGCAAAATGCCTTGTCTGCTCTATGTCGTTCCCCTCCGGGGGGAATGAGAAACTCTGCCAGGGCTGTACTGACAAGATAGTTCGGGCTGAACACCCTAGCCTGGTGGATGATTTGCGTGCCATGGTCCAGCAGGAGATGCCGGCTTCCCTTGCCTCCCTGTCTCCGTCCGCCCCTGTTCCTGGTCCTTCCCCTCCTGAGAAACGGAAACTCCAGGCTGCTCTTTCTGACTTTGAAGATGTCAGGGATTCATACTCTGAGGGGCCCCGATGGTGTCTCAGCTTCCAAGCAGGCTGACCTTAGATGTTTCCTGTTCACCTCTGAGGACATGGCGGAGCTGATTGGGGCTGTTAGGAGCGCCATGGGATTGGATGAGGAGCAGGTCCTCCAGTCCAGTAAAGGGTTAATCAGGTTCTGGTTTATTTGCCTACGCGTTTCGTGGCTTTAAATCTGCCACTTCATCAGGGTAATAGCTCTGATGAAGTGGCAGATTTAAAGCCACGAAACGCGTAGGCAAATAAACCAGAACCTGATTAACCCTTTACTGGACTGGAAGTTTCTTGAGGTCAGCGCGGACTATAAAGCCCAGCTCTTTCTTCGGTGGAAATCATGAAGCATTCATGGGAAGCGTCCTCTTCCGCCATTCAGGCTAACATCGCCTCCACTTGTGTCTGCTGATGTGGGTGGACCAATTGGAGTCCCATATTTCTCAGGGCACCCATAGAGAGGTGGTCCTCCCTTTCTTACCTCTGCTCGGGAAGGTGTCCTGTTTCCTTGCTGATACCTCAGCTGAATCAGTCCGCCTGGCAGCCAGAACCTCGGTCTTGTCTAACTCCGCCAGACGGGCATTGTGGCTAGAGGTATGGCGGTGATGCCACTTTTAAAATGAGGCTCTGCTCTCTGCCTTTCAAGAGGGACTTAATGTTTGGCCCTGCGCTTGACGAAATCCTGAGCAATGCCACGGACTGCAAGGCTCTTCCCGAACAGCAACTCATACGTAAGCGGTCCTTTCGTCCCTCGGTGCCTCAGGCCTTCCAGCCCAAGGGCAAGGGAAAAGCAGGCAGGTGGAGTTGTCAGAAGTGGGGAGGTAAGACTAGCCTCGTCCCTGCTCAGCAGCAGCAATTTCACCCCGACTAACACTGACTCAGTCCCAGTGGGGGGGAAGGGCGACTCTCGGCCTTTTTTCCCCAGTGGCGGCAGATCACTAATTTCCAGGGTGTTCTGAAGGTAATTTCCGAGGGTCTCCTCATGGAGTTTGAGACGCTTCCTCTGCCGGGTCTCCGGGTCACTACCCTGCCCTCTCAGGATGCCCTTCACACGAATGTCATCTTCTCTATTCCCAGCCACGGGGAAGAGGCTGGTCATTATTCCCGGCTGTTTGTCCGACCTGCAATTCCATTGCTCAGTCTGCACCACAAGATGGCTACAATAGACTTGAAGGACGTGTATTTTCATGTGCCCATTTATCCTTGGCACAGGAAGTTTCTCAAGTTCACCATCCTGTACAAGGGGGAAGTCCTCCACTTCAGTTCAACATTCTCCCCTTCGGGATCGCCTTGGCACCCTGGATTTTCTCCAAAATCATTTTACCCCTGCCGAACAGAAGTTTTATACGCTTGATGTTAGACGAGCCTTCCTCTCCTACATCGATAGGACCCTGGCAAGGAGGAAGTGTAGGGCTCTGTTTGTCTCCTTCCAAGGTCAGAAGAAGGGGTCTGGAGTCTCTAAGGGCCACGTCACACTAGATGACGTCGCCGGAGATGTCGGCGGCGACGGGCGGGAGCGCGCACGCTTTTGGCGCCCTGCTAGCGTCACCATCCCCCATTTACACGGGCAACACCTCCGGCGATGCATCGGCAATCTGACAGGCGGCATCACCGCTGGGGTGTCTAAAAACCCCAGCGGCGATGCAGTAACACGGGAGCCTATGGCTCCCGTTGCCTGTCGGATCGCCATCGGCCGTTTACATGGGGCGATGTGTACACATCACCCCAGAGTGGCCGTCTGGTTTCACAGTGCTGTTGTGAAACCAGGCGACCACTCAAATGCGTCGCCCTCGGCCCTTTACATTAGGTGACGCAGGGGCGATATCGGTGCCGATAGGCCACGCCCCTACATCGCCTAAGAAATCGGCGGTGTCGTCGCCACTTGTGATGTGGCCCTAAGAGTTCCTTGTCCCGATGGATCGGAGACGCTATCTGCTTGGCGTATCAGGCTACGGGTGTGCCTCCTCCGGACGGTGTTCGGGTCCATTCCACAAGGGCAATGGCTTCCTCCTGGGTTGAATAGGCTGGCACATCTCTTGGGGATGCAGGGGGGATCCGCCCCAGCGACAGGAAACCTATAGATAAAAAGGGGCGGTCCCCCTCGCCTCCTAAGTTGTGTTACAGAGACCGAGAGGAACCGCTAATTAGTACAAGTTCAAATCAGACAACTTCATAAACAAAATCATCACCACACACATGACAAATAGAAGGTCAAAAAAACGTGCAGAAATAAGGGGGGGTGTGAGTGGGTGCTGTCTTGGCTCCATAAAACAAGATTACCGGTAAGTAATCTGGTCTTTTCTCATTGCCACGACCGCACTCACAGAGAGACTTACAGAGATCAAAAAAGCTCAGCGTGGGACCACCGTGCGGAGGACAGACCTCCCAAACACCAAGTCAGAAGCAGATGAGACGTCAAGTCTATAGTGTTCATAGAAAGTAGGTGGTGAGGACCAGGTTGCGGAGGAGGCACACCCGTAGCCTGATACGCCAAGCAGATAGCGTCTCCAATCCATCGGGACAAGGAACTCTTAGAGACTCCAGACCCCTTCTTCTGACCCTGGAAGGAGACAAACGGAGCCCTACACTTCCTCCCTGCCAGGGTCCTATCAATGTAGGAGAGGACGGCTCGTCTAACATCGAGCGTATGAAACTTCTGTTCGGCAGTGGTAACTGGGTCAGGATAAAAGGAGGGCAGAATGATTTCCTGACTGCGGTGAAACTTAGAAACTACCTTTGGCAGGAAAGAAGGATCAGATTTCACCTTTGACAGGAAAGAAGGATCAGGTTTCACCCTAACCTATCAGGAAAGACTGAAAAGAACGGAGGGTCTATGGAGATTGCCAGAATGTCACTAACTCGGCGTGCAGAAGTAAGGGCAACCAACAAGGCTGTCTTAAGGGAAAGAACCTTCAGAGAGGAAGAGTCTAAAGGTGCAACGGAGCACTAGTAAGCACCTCCCGAACCAAGTTCAGGTCCCACGGAGGCACACTGGCAATTGGAACCGGAGTACTGCATTCACAAGCTGAAGTAAACCTAGCAACCCATCTACCCCCCACAATATTAACCCCATACAAGGCACCCAAGGCAGACACCTGAACCTTAAGAAGACTAACTGACAACCCCAATTCCCTACCCCGTTGGAGAAATTCCAGGATAGCCTGGGTAGGGACTACCGCAGAAAATGGGGCAGTGTAAAAAGACAAAAAATTACGCCCACTCTACAGCAGATATTAGTAGTAGAGGGCTTTCTACTTAGGAGAAGGGTGGAAACCAGACCATCCGAGAACCCCCGTGATTTCAATAACCGCCTCTCAAATTCCACGCTGTCAAGTGTAGACCGTGTACTTGAGGGTGACAGAGTGGACCCTGAGACAGCAGCGATGGGGTTGACGGCAGGATCCACGGATCAGACAAGGACTCAGAGCCAGGAAAACCAAGGTCTATTTGGCCAGAAGGAAGCAATGAGAATGACCCTCACTCCCTCCTCTTTGATTTTCCTGATCACTAACGGAAGAATGGACAGCGGAGGGAAGGCATATGCGAGATGGAAAGTCCAAGAGGCCTGAAGAGAGTCCACCACATCTAGATGGTCCCTGACATTGTCTTGACTTGATGATTTGCCCTGGTGGCGAACAGATCGATGTCCGGGAGACCCCACAGGCGCACAATCTGCCGGAACACACGTCTGCTCAATGTCCATTCGCTCTGACGCAGAGTATGCCGACTCAGGAAATCCGCTGTGGAGTTGTCTGTCCTTTTGATATGAAGGGCTGTGAGGGACAGTAATGACGTTCGACCAGATGGAGAATCTTGGACGCAGTAGACATCAGAGGCTGTGATCGCGTACCGCCATGATGAATGATATACGTGACACAATTCATATTGTCCGTCATGATTCTGACGTGCTGGTGAATCAACTGTAGGAGAAAGTGAAGCAAAGTCTGAAGTATCGCTTTAAGTTCCCGGACATTAGAAGAATCTGCCGCCTCCGGGACTGCAGCCAGGGGCCTCATGCTTAGCTTCCCACATGGAACATTGCCATAGCCCTTCATGTTAGACATCCTATTGACAGGAACAGGAGGTGAAACAGAAGAAAGACTGATGATGCCCAGCGGGGCGTGCAGAGAGCAAGCAAAGAGGGGTAAATGGAGCCCCACAAGCCCGCTCTTCCATTCTCTGAATGGAATATACAAATGGACTCCGTGGAGCCTCGATTAAGAGTCTAAAACACGGGACTAGCCAGATATCCCTCCCGTGTTTGAGACTCATAATCGAGGCTCCATGGACTCCATTTGCATATTCAAATTTCCAGGGGGCAATGCATCATGGATCTCAGTGTTGGAGCGCTTTAGCCGGCTGCCCGCAGTGTTTTGCTTGACTGGTCTCCCTGAGATCAGTGAATGCTTTGTGATGTTGGTCTACCAGGCATTGCTCTCACCTAACCAGAATCCTAATTTACACTGATGAGGGGCAATACCCCAAAACAGCTGCCTGTGGATGGATAACTGGCTGTTAATTCCCTTGTCATATCCTTAACTCGTAACTGAGTGGGATATTGACTAAAAGGGCCACTTAATATGGTGGTTATGGTGGTCTCCGCAAGGATTCCACCCCAGGGCTAGGTCCTTCCCTGGAGGGATATCTGGCTTGTCCTGTGTTTGAGACTCTTAAGGCCACTTCACACACACAGATATCTGAGTCCAATATCTGAACAGATCTGTGGTTGCAGTGAAATCATGGATACATTGCTCCATGTTGTACACAGCCACAAAATGGAGCAATGTATCCATGATTTCACTGCAACCACAGATCTGTTCAGATATTGGACTCAGATATCTGTGTGTGTGAAGTGGCCTTTAATCGAGGCTCCACAGACTCCATTTGCATATTCAAATTTCCAGGGGGCTCACAGTGTTGGAGCGCTTTAGCCGACTGCCCGCAGTGTTTTCCTTGACTGGTCTCCCTGAGATCAGTGAATGCTTTGTGATGTTAGAACCTGAATGAAGACTGTAAGTATATGTTATTTTTCTCAATCTATAGGGTACTTTTTTTTTTTTTTTAACCATCTTTTTTATTAGTTTTTCAGGCTTTGAAACAATATAATATAAACAGTGGCATTTAAATCATGGTAACAGAGTATGTAAGTGAAGACAGTTTTGGTAAAACACCAAGATAACAACATCAATTACTCACAAGAAAATATACCCATCCCTCCCCTCCCCTTATGCCTTATTTTCTTTCAATATTCTATCATATTATTAAAATTTATTAGCTAATGAAGTTAATAGCCAATACTAGATGCCACATCTCAAGATACCTAAAGTGCCATGTAAGTCCTCAATAGCGTACCACTCTGTGTTTTTATAGGGAATCATAAATCTCTCTATTTCTACTTCTGAGAAGTTCTTTAATATGTAGGGTTTCCATTTGTGGAAAAAAATGTTTGTTAATTTGGTAGGGTTTCTTAGTGTCTCTAAAGATTCCAGGTCTAGTGTTTTCCTGAGAGTATTGTGTACCATTTCAATAGAGGGAACAGTCTCACGAATCCAGTGAAGCAGGAGAAGCCTCTTGGCCACTAAAGAGATTGTGTGAAATAGGGTATGCAGCTGGTATTCCGAGGGAGAATCGACCAAGTAGTGGAATAGCCATAACAATGGTTCACTCCTACTCTCAGCAGGATATAATCCCGAGGCTAGATCTCCCACATTTTTTTCCAATATTTTTGCGACTCTAAACATGACCACATTCCATGTTCGAGATCGGTCAGGGGAGTCTTGCATTTAGGGCAATGCGACAATCTCTCTTTATTGGTCGAAGAGGGTGGGATATTGAAGCCCTTAATTGTTCCGTGCATAAGTCTATATTGAGTATCCCTCCACTTCTCATTTATAATATTCTTTCTTATTATACCCCATCCTGTCAATATATTTTGAGTAAGATCTGGATCTGCGAAGTGTCTTTTCCACAATGAAAATAGTTTATGAGTTCCTAGAGGTCTTAGGGTGTGTTGTAGCCTGTTATACACGGAAGATATAGACACATGCTCAAGTGCATTATTCACCAGTTTCTCCCATTCGCCTCCTTCTATCTCCTTTGAGACATCACGCAACCGGGACAAGAGATGTCGTTGTAATTGTAAGCATTGTAGCCATTGAGATCTTGGCAAATTAAATTTATTTAAGATTTCTTCGCTGTTTAGCCATCTCTTCTCCCCTATATGCATGAGGTCCCCTAGAGTTTTTATCCCTCTCTCTTTCCATATGTTAAACAACAAATTGTCAGCTTCTTGTGGAAAGGAAGGAGCTGCCCAAGGGTTCAGGTGCTTAGAGATCTGCCATGAGAGCTTCATTTTTTTCCTTACTGCCTTCCAAGTCATTATTGTGTCCCTATAAATAGATGTACATTTAATTCTCAGAGGTAGATCTTTCAATGAGGAGTGCAGCAGGGCCGACAGATCCCAAGGTCGTGAGAACTCCCCCTCCAGGCCCACATCAGAGAATTTGGAAGTGCAGTTGACCCAGTCTAGTACATTTCTAGAGTGCATTAGAGTTGTAAGTTTAATTCTTGCTCTTTTGCCTCCCCATAAGAATTTTGAAAATGCGGTATTCAGTCTCCCAACATCTTTATGCTTGAGTAGTAGAGGGACCGTCTGGAGGGGATAAAGAAGTCTCGCGAAACTAACCATTTTTATCAGGTGAGCTCGACCCAACAACGATAAGGGGAGATTTTTCCAATTCTCTAGTTCCTTTTCTATTTTTTCGATTATTGGTAAAAAATTTAATTTATATATCAAATCGGGTGATCTGGCCAGCTGTACGCCTAAGTATTTCAAATTATTTTTTGCTATAGGTATTCCGTGTAATACTTTTGTGGCTCTGTTGTGTGTTCCATTTTTAAGAAAGAGAATTTCGCATTTATCTTTATTTAATACAAATCCTGATAATTTGCCTTTTTTTTCTATGGTGTCTAGTATTTTCTTAAGATCTCTTTGGGTATGGTTTACAAATAAGATGATATCATCAGCAAAAAGGGACAGTTTTACCTCTCTTCCTCCAACTCTCAGACCTTCATAAATGTTCTGAGTTGTTAGGTACAATGCTAGTGGTTCGATCGCCAGGTTAAAGAGAAGAGGGGACAGCGGGCAACCCTGGCGAGTCCCCTTCATCAGTCCAAATGTCTCCGACAAAAATCCTGGGATGCTCAGACACGCTTTCGGGTTGCTATACAGAGATTTCAAAAACTGGCGGAAGGGGCCTACCAATCCTATAGTGTCCAGAACCCAATCCAGCCATGACCACCTCACATTGTCAAATGCTTTTTCTGCATCTAGGGTGATCATGGCTGGATCCTCCCCTTCCCCCCTCCCTCCATGTCTCGTTACATCCATCAGTAGCATTGCTTTTCTGATGTTGGTAGTGGTCGATCGTCCCTTCACAAATCCTGATTGATGTGGTTGTATTAGTCTAGGAAGAATTGTTGCCAACCTATCCGCCAAAATTTTTGATAAAAGCTTCAAATCTTGATTTAGCAAGGAGATAGGTCTATAGCTAGATGGGTCTGACGGGGATTTTCCCGGTTTGAGAATCAGTTTAATATGAGCCATATTCATTCTTTCTGGGATCGGAGAGCCTCTCAATATAGAATTATATAGTTCCATCAATGTTGGGGAGATCTGTTCCTTCAGAGATTTGAAAAAGGCTCCATTATAGCCATCAGGTCCCGGCGCTTTTCCTGGCTTCAATGAATTGATTGCCATTTCTATTTCATTTGTTGAAACTGGACTATTTAGAAATTGTTTTTCATCTTCTGTCAACCCAGGCATATTAATGGAGCTCAGCCATGTTTTGTCTGGCTCTACATATCTCTTTTTTTCGCTATATAATGTTGCATAATGTTTACCTAATAGCTGTGATATTTTTTTAGGATCAGACCAGAGTTTGCCTTGTTTGTCTCTGATTGTTAGTATGGAGGGAGGTGGTCGTCTGCCCCTCGCCAATCTCGCCAGTAGATGTCCGGCTTTGTCACCATATCTATTCATTTCTATTTCTATATAATTTCTGTAAAGGTCTTCCCTCCTGGCTGCCCACCTATCAAATGTTTCCTTTGCTGCTATCCAATTGTCTCTATCTAAGGCATCCATGGTTCTTTTATATGTGAGGTAGGTCTCCCTCACTCTAAGACTGGTTAGGATATATTTTTCTTTTACTTCCTTTTTGAGTCTGATACTATGGGCCATAATGTGTCCTCGCAAGACCGTCTTCGCCGCCTCCCAGAACAGTCCCGGATTAGAAGCATGTTCCGCATTATTTGTATAGTAATCAGACCACCATTCCTTTAGGAGTTTACCAAAGTTCTCATCTCTTGTTAGCGTATCCGGGAACCTCCATAGGTAGTCTGTTCCCTTAGGGAATGTATCTTTAGTTTCTAAAATCATTGGACTATGGTCAGATATAACCATGTCTCCTAGTTCCACCTCCACCACTCTCTGAAACAAACAGGACGAGACGAAAAACATATCGAGCCTCGACCACGTTTTATGAGCATGAGAAAAGTGGGTAAACTCCCTTTCCAGGGGATGTAGCGTGCGCCATGAGTCGACCAGACTGCAGCCATTGATTAGGGTCTCTAATAGGTTAGGCCTGGGAGGAAGTCTCTCTCCACCCCTCTCTTTCTGTCTTCTAGTTCATTGAGTACCCAATTAAAATCGCCACCTACAATTTTGTTATTTTCTTGATCCATCATAATTTGGTTAACCAATTTTTGAAAAAAAGATTTTTGCAATGTGTTTGGGGCATATATGTTATACAGACTATAAGTCGTATTTTGAATCTGAATATTCATATGAAGTAATCGCCCCTCGTCATCTGATGATGATGACAATATCTTGTGAGAAAGGGATTTGTTCATGAGGACAATTACCCCAGCTTTTCTGTCATTAGCCCCCGAGCCGAACACTTCCCCCACCCACAATTTTTTAAGTCTAAAGTAGTCGCTCGACATGAGGTGAGTCTCCTGCAATAGAGCCACATCCGCTCCCAGCCTCTTAAGGTGTCGTAGCACCATCATACGCTTAGATGGTGATCGGAGACCCTTCACGTTCCATGTTATCCATCTAACCATTGTTATTATGGTAAATGATTCTAGGTACCAGATGTAGATCATGCAACTTGGAAGTGAGTGACTAATGCAGTTAATAGTGGATGCTATACATGTGTAGGAATGAGAAGGCATCGAATAAGATAGTTTGAACATTAATAAGGCATAATTTTCCCCTTTTCTAAATCTCAACCCCAACATATTTCCCCCTTCGTTCTCTCCTTCTCCAACCTTAGCATTAGACGACTTTGCTTTTTTCCCCCTGGCTGAAGCAAAAAGCTCTATCCTCCTCTTTGTTCTATATATTTATCTATTCTATCAATAAAATCTCTAGATTAATCCCAGACCCCAGGAACTAAAACATAAATTTAAATACCAACGATATAATTTCCTAAGAGTGCATATAATATCACCAAGTTGGTCAATTGTAAGGCCACCATGGTGTTGGTGGCATACAGTGAAAGGCAAATCCCTCAAATTTATTGCACTCTTTGTCTCCCTCGCCCCCCACTCTCTACTTCTTCATCCGTAATATTATGAAGTCAATATTACATTATTACATTCCTCCCCCCCCCCCCCCCGTTTCGGATCCAAAAGTCTAACTAAGTAACGAGTCTCTCAGTCTTCTTCCCAGCTTTAACTCGTACTCTGGAAAGTCGAACCTAGGAAGAAAGAAAGAGAAAAAAAAAAAAAAGGGAGGGGGCAGGAGGGAAAGAAAAACTCCCCCTTTAAGAAGAATAATCATGGCTCCTCTTCTTTCCAGATAAGAGGGTTATTCACTTTTTTCTGTTCCATCGGGGCGTTAGCAGGCGCTTGTTGTCTGGGAGATTGCAAATGTTCTTGAGGGCGTTGTGACAGAGACTCCGAGCGTAGTCTATATGTTCTTGATGCGCCAGAACCGGTTTCCAATCCTCCTTCAAGTATCGGGGTCCCTCTTCCTTCACCCGAGCTCAAGCTGTTCAAATTAGGCCCCTGCCCTTCCAGTATAATACTCCGTTTAGTGATTGTTTTCATAGCTTCCACAGGATCCGTAAAGAAGACCATCTCACCCGCTGTATTTCTGAATCTTAGAGTGGCTGGGTAGTTTAGCTGGAATCTTATATTTTTCTTAAACAGTGTGGTGCAGACGTCACTGAATGCTCTCCTTCTCCTAGTGACTTCTATTGAATAGTCAGCGAATAGTGAAACTCTGTGTCCCAGGATCATGAGTGGGTGTTTTTTTGGCTTTGTAGGCAGGGAGGATCTCCTCTTTGTCTCTGTGATTGAGATATTTGGCAATAGCATGCCTTGTTTTATCTGAGTCTTTATCACGTGCTGAGCTGTTATTTGTATTGCCACTAGAAGCTTCTCTTGGGGGTCCTATTCTGTGGGTGCGCTCAGTTCTACATTTGTGGGAGAGACCCAGCTCTTTAGGCAACTCCACTTCAAACACTTCAACAAGCTGGCTCTGTAAAATGGACTCAGGGAGGCCTACAATTTTAAGATAGCTGCGGCGAGTTCTGTTTTCTAGATTATAGGGTACTTTTAAAGCAGACAGGGATGGTTAGGGATCAGCTAGGAAGGTGCAGGGACAGGTAGTGATACCAGAGTGGGGTAGAACAACCTGACAGGTTCCCTTTAAAAATCCACCGTGTCTGGACATAGCCTTAGCAGAAGAATCCCCTAATTCTCTGTCCAGGTAGAAGGAAGGGCTTGTGGTGTCAGAGGCCTGAGGACAGGATGTAGGAGATTATCCCTCTGGGCTGGGTCTCCTTGTCAGTTGAACTCCACATTCAATTCATTTGTTTGCTTTTGTTATTGTCACTAGGAGGAGGCTGCACTTGTATCAGGTATTGTGTCCAAAAATCCCAAGGGTTTGTGTTGCTTGTGCCATCACAGTGGGGAAAATAAATATTTGATACACTGTGGATCCTGCAAGTTTTGTCACCTACAAAGAATGGAAAGGTCTGTAATTTATTGTAGGTAACTTCAACTGTGAGAGACAGAATCTAAAGAAAAAAATCCAGTATCACATTGTAAGGCCCCTTTCACATCAGCATTTTGCGCTGATCGCGGCAGTTGCGGTGAAAAAAAACGCAACTGCCGCGATTACCGCATAACGGCCGCACTTGCGGTTCACCTGCGGCAAGCCCCATGCAATGTCTATGGGGATTGCGGTAAGTGTGCGGCAAGTGCCACAGTTTTTTCGCGAAACCACACTTGCTGCACTTAACGCAAGCCTCATAGACATTGTATGGGGCCGATCACGGCCGTTATGCGGTAATCGCGGCAGTTGTATTTTTTCACCGCAACTGCCGCGATCAGTGCAAAATGCTGATGTGAAAGCAGCCTTAGGCTACCTCCACATTTGCGTTCCCCTCCGCAGCGTTCTGCGGAGGGGATCTGCAATGTGACCGCAGCATTGCAAGCCCCTATCTTTATAATGGGAGCGCACGGTGCTGCGCATGACAGTGCGCACCCATTCACTGCCATATGTGATCTGTGCGCAGGCAGATGCCTGCGCACAAATCACCAAGTCTCGTCCGCACCAGAAATGCAACATGACTGGGTGATTTGTGCGCAGGCATCTGCCTGCGCACAGATCACATATGGCAGTGAATGGGTGCGCACGGTCATGCGCAGCACCGTGCGCTCCCATTATAAAGATGTGGGCTTGCGGTGCTGCGGTCACATTGTGGATCGCCTCCGCAGAACGCTGCGGAGGGGAACGCAAATGTGAAGTTAGCCTAAGATTTTAAAATAATGAAATGACATTTTATTACATGAAAAAAGTATTTGATCAAGCAACCAGCAAGAATTATTGCTCACAGGAGTGTTAGTTTTTCTCCCTCCTACTCTGCACTTGTTAGCTGTATTAATTGCTCCTGTGTTAACTGTATTTTATTATTATTTATTTATAGAGCACCATTTTTGTCATGGTGCTGTACATGAGAAGGGGTTACATACAAAACATGAGATATACAATGAACAAACTAACAGTGACAGACTGATACAGAGGTGAGAGAGGACCCTGCCCTTGCGGGCTTATATTCTACAGGGCAATGGTGAGGGAGAAAGTAGGTTGGGCCCGCTCTGGTGGTTGAGCGCCAAGCCAGCTGTTGAAGTGCCCGATCAGGTAGTGGTGGAATGCCAGCCTCGGTGGCAGTAAGAGTCATTGCAGGCTGTAGGTTGTTCTGAAGAGATGGGTTTTCAGGTTCCGCATGAATTTCCGATTGTAGGGGATAATCAGACTTGTTGGGGTGCATAATCCAGAGGATGGGGGATGCTCGGGTGAAGTCTTGCAGGCGGTTAGATGAGGAACGTACAAGTGTGGAGGAAAGAAGGAGGTCTTAGGAGGATTAAAGATTACGAGTTGGATGATGTTGGGAGATTAGTTCAGAGATATATGGGGGAGATAGATTGTAGACGGCTTTGTAAAGCTGGGTTCACACTTGCGGACCCCTCTGCAGCGTTCTGCGGAGGGGAACCGCCATGTGAGCGCAGCCACCGCAAGCCCCTATGTTTATAATGGGGACGCACGGTGCTGCGTTTGACTGCGCATGACTGTGCGCTCCCATTCATTTGCCTGGGTGATTTGTACACAGGCGGATGCCTGCGCACAAATCACACACTCTCGTCCGCACCAGGAATGCAACATGTCACGTTCCTGGTGCGGGCAAGAGTGTGTGATTTATGCGCAGGCATCCGCCTGGGTACAAATCACACAGGCAAATGAATGGGAGCGCACAGTCATGCGCAGTCAAGCACAGCACCATGCGTCCCCACTATAAACATAGGGGCTTGCGGATCCCCTCCGCAGGGGTCTGCAAGTGTGAACCCTGCAGTCCGAGGGTACAACAGTGTCAACCCGTACTATCCGTCAGTGTCTGAATGAAAAGGAACTGTATGGTAGGATACCCAGGAAGACCCCACTTCTTACCCCGAGACATGAAAAAGCCAGGCTGAAGTTTGCCAAAACTTACCTGAGAAAGCCTACAACATTTTGGAAGAATGTTCTCTCTTTTTGGGCAAAGGCATCAACATAGAGTTTACAGGAGAAAAAAAGAGGCATTCAAAGAAAAGAACACGGTCCCTACAGTCAAACATGGTGGAGGTTCCCTGATGTTTTGGGGTTGCTTTGCTGCCTCTGGTACTGGACTGCTTGACCGTGTGCATGGCATTATGAAGTCTGAAGACTACCAACACATTGTGCAGCATAATGTAGGGCCCAGTGTGAGAAAGCTGGGTCTCCTCAGAATTCATGGGTCTTCCAGGAGGACAATGACCCAAAACACACTTCAAAAAGCACTAGAAAATGGTTTGAGAGAAAGCACTGGAGACTTCTAAGGTGGCCAGCAATGAGTCCAGACCTGAATCCCATAGACACCTGTGGAGAGATCTAACAATGGCAGTTTGGAGAAGGCACCCTTCAAATATCAGGGACCTGGAGCAGTTTGCCAAAGAAGAATGGTGTAAAATTCCAGCAGAGCATTGTAAGAAACTCATTGATGGTTACCGGAAGCGGTTGATCGCAGTTATTTTGGCTAAAGGTTGTGCAACCAAGTATTAGGCTGAGGGTGCCAATACTTTTGTCTGGCCCATTTTTGGAGTTTTGTGTGAAATGATCAATGTTTTTGCTTTTTGCTTCATTCTCTTTTGTGTTTTTTCATTGAAGACAAATTAAATGAAGATAATAATACCAAAGAATTTGTGATTGCAATCATTGTCAGGAAGAAACTGAGTATTATCTGACAGCATTGCAGGGGTGTCAATATTTTTGGCCAACACTGTATCTGTGTGTGTGACATGGCCCTCTGGCTGGCTTCACACCACGGCAGCCCCATACCGGATCAGCACACAGAACCGGAGGGCCAAATGTGCCCTCCAGTCCTGTATGCAGCCTGACGCAGCTGCAGCTGCTAATGAATCAGGATTGCGGGGAGCTAGCCGTGGTCCTGAAACAGCAGCGGCGTACAGCTGCCGTTCCCGGATCCTCCAGAAGCGGGACAATCTGGCCCCATAGGCTCCCGTGTTAGGGAGCGCCGGATTGCCCCGTATCCGGGATACAGCATTTTGGGGAGATTTTTCTCCTTGGACACAAAAACATTGCAAGCAACGTTTTTGTGTACAGTGAGAAAAATCCGATTTCTCCTGGATTTCACCGAGAGATGGACACCGGATGGCAGATAGCTGCCATCCAGCTCCATCCGGCCCCTTAGGCTACTATGGGGCCAAAAACCAGTCCAGGGCTGTCTGGTTTACACCGGACAGCCCCGGACCAGACTGTGTGCCATGGTGTGAAGCCAGCCTTAGGCTGGTTTCACACTGCGGTCAGATCAGGTCAGGTTTTGTGTGCCAAAACCAGGAGTGACTCCAAAACCTAGAACAGGTGTCAATCTTTCAATTATACTTTTTCTTTGCAAGTTCCTCTCCTGGTTTTGGAACCCAAAACCTGACCTGATCTGACCTGACCACAGTGTGAAACCAGCCTTACAAAGCCGTCTACAATCTAAGGGCCGCTTTACACACACCAACTTCTGTGACCAACTTCTGAACAGACCTCTGGTTGCAGTGAAATCATGGACACATTGTTCCATTTGTACACAGCCACAAAATGGAGCAATGTGTCCATGATTTCACTGCAACCAGAGATCTGCGAACAATCTCTGCACAATTATCTGTGTGTGTAACTGGGCCTTTAGTAGTTTGAATTGAATACACAGGGGAATTGGGAGCCAATGAAGAGATTTGCAGAGGGGAGAGGTGGATTAGTTCAGCAGATTTAAGGCTACTTCACACGCTATGATATCGTTAACACATCACGCTTTTTTTGATCGTTCGTTTGTGCATCGTTGCGTGTAAACATACGATCTTGAAACGAGAAATCGTTCATCAAAAATTTCAGATCCTGACTTCAAATCTATTGTTTGTCATTCAATTAACGTTCTATGAACAAGCAACATAGTTCAGTGTGACGCCTTTTTGAACGATGTTGTTCACAATTCTCCTATTCCTGCCGCTTTGTAACATCGTTCACTACTTCCTCTCAAGGTAGCTGGCGCGTTGCCAAATTTAAGATCATTAACGATATCCATCCAACGCACTAACTATGTTGAAAACAATCGCGGTCACGTGACATAGCTAACGATATGGTTCAACGATATCGTAGCGTGTGAAGTAGCCTTTAAGGACAGATTGGAGAGGTGTGAGAATGTTAGCATGAAGTTCACAGAGGAGGATGTTGCACCTGTATAGAGGACACCTGTCCATACACTCAATCACACTCCAACTTCTCCACCGAGGCCAAGACCAAAGAGCTGTCTAAGGAAAACAAGGTCCAAATTGTAGACCTGCACAAGGCTGGGACGGGCTATGAGGCCTCGCAGGCTGGGTCCTCTCCTCTCACCTCTCTCCCCTGTAGACTGTGAGTCCTCATGCGCAGGGTCCTCTCTCCTCAACTACTGTATCTTCATCCTTCCCTTGTAGACTCTGAACCCTCACAGGCAGGGCTCTCCCCTCCCACTGTATCCTCACCCATCCCTTGTAGACTGTGAGCCCTCATGGGCAGGCTCCTCTCCCACTGTATCCTCACCCATCCCTTGTAGACTGTGAGCCCTCATGGGCAGGCTCCTCTCCCACTGTATCCTCACCCATCCCTTGTAGACTGTGAGCCCTCATGGGCAGGCTCCTCTCCCACTGTATCCTCACCCATCCCTTGTAGACTGTGAGCCCTCATGGGCAGGCTCCTCTCCCACTGTATCCTCACCCATCCCTTGTAGACTGTGAGCCCTCATGGGCAGGCTCCTCTCCCACTGTATCCTCATCCATCCCTTGTAGACTGTGAGCCCTCGTGGGCAGGGTCCTCTCTCCTCACCTACTATATCCTCACCCATCCCTTGTAGACTGTGAGCCCTCATGGGCAGGCTCCTCTCCCACTGTATCCTCACCCATCCCTTGTAGACTGTGAGCCCTCATGGGCAGGCTCCTCTCCCACTGTATCCTCACCCATCCCTTGTAGACTGTGAATGCCCTTTTTTCACATGTAAAGCGCTATGGAATAAATGGCGCTATAAAAATAATGGGCTACAGGACAATATGCAAACTGCTTGGTGATGAGGCAACAACTGTTGGCGAAATTATTAGAAAATGGAAAAAACAAGATGACTGTCATGGCGGGTTTACACGTTGCGATATCGTAGTACGATTTCAATGAAAAGTCACGTGGTTCAATCGTTGGAGCCGACATCGTGCCTGTGTTGTATGGTGTGAACGTCCAATACGATGCAGGAACGATGTCAATGCGATATCGGGGATTGAATGAGCGTGCTATTCAATGCCCCGATATTGAAGGGAGATTGAAGCCGGATCGTGCTGTGTAAACGCCCAACTACGATGCGATTTGAAACGTCACCCATTCACTCCCATGTTAAGTGTGCGATCCTGGGTTGGGGGGCGTAGACATCGTACGGACGTTGTATTCTGATATCGCAGCGTGTAAACATCCAATGCGATGCGGGAGAAACGTGCACTAATTGCGCGCTCCTGCGCCATTGAGTTGCGATATCGCAACCATATTGAAGCGTGTAAACCCACCATCAGTCTTCCTCGATCTGGCGCTACATTTGATTTGCCTAGTGGGGTAAAGATGATATTGAGAAAGGTAAGGAATCAGTCCATAGCTACATGGGAGGACCTGGTCAGTGACGTGGAGAGAGCTGGGATCTGTAGTCTCAAAAATTACCATTAGTAAGTAACACACTACGCCATCATAGATTAAAGGTACCGTCACACGCGACAATATGGCTTCCATATCGCCATAAATTTGTGTATTTCGGCGATGTGCAGACCACATCGCCTGCGCGTAGTGGCATGAGACAGGATGATTTTACAGCGAGAAATCGCTGGTGGTGCGTCACCTGATCGCCCTGCTCTGCTGAGAAATCAGGCGATTTCTGCGCATCATGGCATGTAACAGGGTGATAGCGATGTAGAAAGCGAGCTCAGACAATCTGGAACAAATTCCAGAGGCATGCCTAAGCTTTCTGTTTTTCACGCCCCGTCTGCCGCGATTGGTGGTCGCTCCTGCGTTCCCATTGGCTGGCCATGGCTAAGGCGCCATATTTGAATCGCGATATAGTAGAAAGGACACATGCGTCATGTAGTGGGCAGACTTCCTGACAAGGCTGACCAATGGCGACGCAGTTGTGTTGGCCAATCAGAGTGGTAGGGGCACGGTTGTACAACACTCTGTCTCCTCGCCGCGCTCACACTCTACGCCCACATGTGATGTGATGGAGGCACGTGACACGCAGATTTGGCAGCGACGTGGAAATGTCAAATTGCTTCCAGTCTGCGCCAGGCAATTTCCAGAACGCAGGATCGCCAAACATCGCACGCGAGATGTCTATGTGTGATAGGGCGACGGCGATGTGCAAAAAAGTGCCCGAAGCGTGTACGCTCACATCAAATTGCCAGCCATATGGCGGCGATATTGCTACGTGTGACGGTACCTTAAGATCCAGCAGGGCACGCACGGTCCCCTGTATTTAAGAATCTTATATGTCTATGGATCATCAAGCTACAACTTGCCTGCTTTGCACACATCGCATGAAGAGAGCAATCACTGGAGAAGGACGGCATGATCAAGAATATGAGGACCAATTCTAAAGGTACCGTCACACGCGGCAATATTGCTTGCAATTTCACTGGCAATTTGCTGATTGCAGTGAAATCATGGACACATTGTTACATTTGTACATGGCAACAAAATAGAACAATGTGTCCATGATTTCACTGCAACCAGCAAATTGCCAGTGACATTGCCTAGCAATACTGCCGCGTGTGACGGTACCTTAAGAGGTAGAGCAGCAACTTCAATGGCTTTAAACAATCAAGATAATGGCGGCGAAGACCCCGGTGGACCTGTCTAGGCTTGGAGAACACCCCGGTGGACCTGTCTAGGCTTGGAAAAGACCCTGGTGAATCTATCTAGGCTTGGCGAAGACCCTGGTGAATCTATCTAGGCTTGGAGAAGACAGTGGTGAATCTATCTAGGCTTGGAAAAGACCCTGGTGAATCTATCTAGGCTTGGCGAAGACCCTGGTGAATCTATCTAGGCTTGGAGAAGACAGGTGTGTGGACCTATCTAGGCTTGGAGAATGCAGTGGTGAATCTATCTAGGCTTGGAGAAGACCTAGTGAATCTATCTAGCTTGGAAGAAGACCTGGTGAACTTATCTAGGCTTGGAGAAGACCCTGGTGAATCTATCAAGCTTGGAGAAAGGGACCTCTGGGATGAAATCTATCTAGGCTTGGAGAAGACCCTGGTGAATCTATCTAGACTTGGAGAAGACCCTGGTGAATCTATCTAGGCTTGGAGAGTGAAATAGACAGATGGTGGACTATCTAGGCTTGAGAGCCGATCTATTGCAGTGAGACTGGAATCTATCTAGGCTTGGAGAACTGTAACCTATGTGGAAAACCTATCTAGGCTTGGAGAAGACCCTGGTGAATCTATCTAGGCTTGGAGAAGACCCTGGTGAATCTATCAAGGCTTGGAGAAGACCCTGGTGAATCTATCTAGGCTTGGAGAAGACCCTGGTGAATCTATCTAGGCTTGGAGAAGACCCTGGTGAATATCTAGGCTTGGAGAAGACCTGGTGAATCTATCTAGGCTTGGAGAAGACCCGTGGTGAATTATCTAGGCTTGGAGAGAGACAGTGGTGGACCTATCTAGGGTTGGAGAATGCAGTGGTGAATCTATCTAGGCTTGGAGAAGACCTAGTGAATCTATCTAGGCTTGGAGAAGACCCTGGTGAATCTATCTAGGCTTGGAGAAGACACCTGGTGAATCTATCAAGGCTTGGAGAAGACCCTGGTGAATCTATCTATGGCTTGGAGAAGACCCTGGTGAATCTATTAGACTTGGAGAGACCCTGTTTGGAATCTATTAGGCTTGAGAAGACCCTGGTGAATCTATCTAGGCTTGGAGAAGACCTGGTGAATCTATCTAGCTTGGAGAGACAGTGGTGGACCTATCTAGGCTTGGAGAATGCAGTGGTGAATTATTAGGCTTGGGAAGACTAGTGAATCTATCTAGGCTTGTGAAACCTGGTGAATCTATAGGCCTTGGAAAGACCTGGAGAATCACTGGCTGTCTGGAGAGACCTGGTGAATCTACTGGTGGAGACCCTGGTGAAATCTTAAACTAGCTTGGAAGCTGGTGAATCTTATCTGGCTTGGAGAAATGACATGCTGGGTGATGTAATCTCTAGGCTTGGAGAGCATGGTGAATCTATCTAGGCTTGGAGAAGACCCTGTGAATCTATCTAGGCTTGGAGAAGCCCTGGTGATCTAATTAAGCTTGAGAAGAACCTGTAATCTATAGCTTGGAGAAGACCCTGGTGAATTCTGAACAGTACTTTGGAGAAGACTGGTGAATCTATCTAGGCTTGGAGAAGACCTGGTGAATCTATCTAACTTGGAGAAGACCCTGGTGAATCTATCTAGGCTTGGAGAAGACAGTTGGACTATCTAGGCTTGGAGAATGCATGGTGAATCTATCTAGGCTTGGAGAAGACCCGTGAAACTTATCTAGGCTTGGAGAAGACCCTGGTAATCTTAGGCTGTGGAAAGACCCTGGTGAATCTATCAAGGCTTGGAGAAGACCTGGTGAATTATCTAGGCTTGGAGAAGAACTGGTGAATCTATCTAGCTTGGAGAAGATGGAATCTCTAGATTACAGGCCTTGAGAAACTGTGCTATTAGGCTGGGAAGATCACTGGTGAATATAGGCTGAGATGAACAGTGTGGACTATCTAGGTTGGAGATGCAGTGGTGAATCTATCTAGGCTTGGAGAAGACCTGTGAATCTCATCTAGGCTTGGAGAAGACCCTGGTGAATCTATCTAGGCTTGGAGAAGACCCGGTGAATCTATCAAGGCTTGAGAAGACCTGGTGAATCTACTAAGGCTGGTAGAACCCTTTGACTTGGTAGAGACTGGAGAACCCTGGTTGAAATCTAGGTGAGAGACCTGTGTGAATCTACCTAGGTTGAATACGGCTGGGAACTTGAATCTATCTAGGCTTGGAGAAGACCTGGTGGTGAACTATCTAGGCTTGGAGAATGACCTGGTGAATTATCTAGCTTGGAGAAGACCCTGGTGAATCTGTAGCCTGTGAATCTATCGCTGGAAGACCTGAATATCAATGGCTTGGAGAAGACCTGGTGATCTATCTATGCTTGGAGAAGACTGGTGAATCTATCTAGCTTGGAGAAGACCCTGTGAATCTATCTAGCTTGGAGAAGACAGGTGACCTATCTGAGGTTGAGAATCGGTGGAGAAACTGGCTTGGAAAGCTTGGAGAACCTGTATCTACTTGCTTGGAAAGACCTGTGATTCTATCTAGGCTTGGAGAAGACCCTGTGAATCTATCAGACTTGGAGAGACCTGGTGAATCTATCTTAGGACTGGAGAAGACCCTGGGAATTTCAGACTTGGAGAAGACTGGTGAATCTATCTAGGCTTGGAGAAGACCCTGTGAATCTATCTAGGCTTGGAGAAGACCCTGGATGAATCTATCTAGGCCTGGAGATACAGTGGTGGCTATCTAGGCTGGAGAATCAGTGGTGATCTATCTAGCTTGGAGAATACCTAGTGAATCTATCTAGGCTTGGAGAAGACCTGGCGTGAAGATCTTGCTTAGGCTTGGAGAAGACCCTGGTGAACTATCTAGCTTGGAGAAGACGTGGTGGACCTATCTAGGCTTGGAGAATGCAGTGGTGAATCTATCTAGGCTTGGAGAAGACCCTGTGAATCTATCTAGGCTTGGAGAAGACCCTGGTGAATCTATCTGAGGCGTGGAAAGACCTGGTGAATCTATAAGGCTTGGAGAAGACCTGGTGATCTATCAGCTGGAGAAAAGACTACTGGTGAATCTATCTAGGCTTGGAGAAGACCTGGTGAATCTATCTAGGCTTGGAGAAGACTGGTGACTATCTAGGCTTGGAAATCAGGTGGTGAATAATAGCTTGGAGAAATACCTGGAGAATAGCTTGGAGAACCTGTGATCTATAGGCTTGGAGAAGACCCTGGAACTATTAGGCTGGAGAAATCGTATCTACTTGAGAGACTGTGATTATCTGGTGAGAAGACCTGGACTAGGTTGGAGAAGCGGAATCTATCTAGTGGGAGCTTGGATAGAGAGAGCCCTGGTGAATCTATCTAGGCTTGGAGAAGACCTGTGAATCTATCATAGGCTTGGGAAGTGGGACACTGGTTGGAAATAGCTTGGTGAATCTTATCTAAGCTTGGAGAAGACCTGGTGAATCTATCTAGGCTTGGAGAAGACCCTGGTGAATCTATCTAGGCTTGGAGAAGACCCTGGTGAATCTATCAGGCTTGGAGAAGACCTGGTGAATCTACTAGGCTTGGAGAAGACCCTGGTGAATCTATCTAGGCTTGGAGAAGACGGTGAATTATCTAGGTTGAGGGGGGAAGACCCTGGTGAATCTATCTAGGCTTGGAGAAGACCCTGGTGAATCTATCTAGGCTTGGAGAAGACCCTGGTGAATCTATCTAGGCTTGGAGAAGACCCTGGTGAATCTATCTAGGCTTGGAGAAGACCCTGGTGAATCTATCTAGCTTGGAGAAGACCCTGGTGAATCTATCTAGGCTTGGAGAAGACCCTGGTGAATCTATCTAGGCTTGGAGAAGACCTGGTGAATCTATCTAGGCTTGGAGAAGACAGTGGTGAATCTATCTAGGCTTGGAGAAGACCCTGGTGAATCTATCTAGGCTTGGAGAAGACCCTGGTGAATCTATCTAGGCTTGGAGAAGACCCTGGTGAATCTATCAAGGCTTGGAGAAGACCCTGGTGAATCTATCTAGGCTTGGAGAAGACCCTGGTGAATCTATCTAGACTTGGAGAAGACCCTGGTGAATCTATCTAGGCTTGGAGAAGACAGTGGTGGACCTATCTAGGCTTGGAGAATGCAGTGGTGAATCTATCTAGGCTTGGAGAAGACCTAGTGAATCTATCTAGGCTTGGAGAAGACCTGGTGAATCTATCTAGGCTTGGAGAAGACCCTGGTGAATCTATCAAGGCTTGGAGAAGACCCTGGTGAATCTATCTAGGCTTGGAGAAGACCCTGGTGAATCTATCTAGACTTGGAGAAGACCCTGGTGAATCTATCTAGGCTTGGAGAAGACCCTGGTGAATCTATCTAGGCTTGGAGAAGACCTGGTGAATCTATCTAGGCTTGGAGAAGACAGTGGTGGACCTATCTAGGCTTGGAGAATGCAGTGGTGAATCTATCTAGGCTTGGAGAAGACCCTAGTGAATCTATCTAGGCTTGGAGAAGACCCTGGTGAATCTATCTAGGCTTGGAGAAGACCCTGGTGAATCTATCAAGGCTTGGAGAAGACCCTGGTGAATCTATCTAGGCTTGGAGAAGACCCTGGTGAATCTATCTAGACTTGGAGAAGACCCTGGTGAATCTATCTAGGCTTGGAGAAGACCCTGGTGAATCTATCTAGGCTTGGAGAAGACCCTGGTGAATCTATCTAGGCTTGGAGAAGACAGTGGTGAAACTATCTAGGCTTGGAGAATGCAGTGGTGAATCTATCTAGGCTTGGAGAAGACCCTGTGAATCTATCTAGGCTTGGAGAAGACCCTGGTGAATCTATCTAGGCTTGGAGAAGACCCTGGTGAACTATTAGGCTTGGAGAAACTGTGAATCTATCTAGGCTTGGAGAAGACCTGTGAATCTATCTAGCTTGGAGAAGACCTGGTGAATCTATCTAGCTTGGAGAAGACCCTGGTGAATCTATCAGGCTTGGAGAAGACCCTGGTGAATCTATCTAGGCTTGGAGAAGACCTGGAATCTATCTAGCTTGGAGAAGACCTGGTGAATCTATCTAGGCTTGGAGAAGACCCTGGTGAATCTATTAGCTTGAGAAGACCCTGGTGAATCTATCTAGGCTTGGAGAAGACTGGTGACCTATCTAGGCTTGGAGAATGCTGTGAATCTATCTAGGCTTGGAGAAGACCCTGTGAATCTATCTAGGCTTGGAGAAGACCCTGGTGAATCTATCTAGGCTTGGAGAAACCTGGTGAACTATCAGGCTTGGAGAAGACCCTGGTGAATCTATCTAGGCTTGGAGAAGACCTGGTGATCTATCAGCTTGGAGAAGACCTGGTGAATCTATCTAGCTTGAGAAGACCCTGGTGAACTATCTAGCTTGGAGAGACCCTGGTGAATCTATCTAGGCTTGGAGAAGACCTGGTGAATCTATCAGGCTTGGAGAAGACCCTGGTGAATCTATCTAGGCTTGGAGAAGACCTGGTGAATCTATCTAGCTTGGAGAAGACCTGGTGAATCTATCTAGCTTGGAGAAGACCCTGGTAATCTATCTAGGCTTGGAGAAGACCGGTGATCATCTAGGCTTGGAGAAGACTGGTGACTATCTAGGCTTGGAGAAGCAGTGGGACTATCTAGCTTGGAGAAGACTGTGAATCTATCTAGGCTTGGAGAAGACCCTGGTGAATCTATCTAGGCTTGGAGAAGACCCTGGTGATCTATCTAGGCTTGGAGAAGACTGGTGAATCTATCAAGGCTTGGAGAAGACCCTGGTGAATTATCTAGCTTGGAGAAGGAACACCCTGGTGAATCTATTAGGCTTGAGAAGACCCTGGTGAATTTCACTAAAACCTTGAATCTAGGCTTGGAGAAGACCTGGTGAATCTATCAGCTTGGAGAAGACCTGGTGAATCTATCTAGGCTTGGAGAAGACATGTGACTATCTAGGCTTGGAGAGCTGGTGAATCTATCTAGGCTTGAGAAGACCTGTGAATCTATCTAGGCTTGGAGAAGACCCTGGTGAATCTATCTAGGCTTGGAGAAGACCTGGTGAATCTATCAGCTTGGAGAAGACCTGGTGAATCTATCTAGGCTTGGAGAAGACCTGGTGAATCTATCTAGCTTGGAGAAGACCTGGTGAATCTATTAGGCTTGAGAGACCCTGGTGAATCTATCTAGCTTGGAGAAGACCTGGTGAATCTATCTAGGCTGGAGAAGACCGGTGAATCTATCTAGGCTTGGAGAAGCCCTGGTGAATCTATCTAGGCTTGGAGAAGACCCTGGTGAATCTATCTAGGCTTGGAGAAGACCCTGGTGAATCTATCTAGCTTGGAGAAGACCCTGGTGAATCTATAGGCTTGGAGAAGACCTGGTGAATCTATTAGGCTTGGAGAAGACCCTGGTGAATCTATCTAGGCTTGGAGAAGACCTGGTGAATCTATCTAGGCTTGGAGAAGACCCTGGTGAATCTATCTAGGCTTGAGAAGACTGGTGACTATCTAGGCTTGGAGAAGACTGGTGAATCTATCTAGGCTTGGAGAAGACCCTGGAATCTATCTAGGCTTGGAGAAGACCCTGGTAATCTATCTAGGCTTGGAGAAGACCTGGTGAACTATCAGGCTTGGAGAAGCCTGGTGAATCTATCAGGCTTGGAGAAGACCTGGTGAATCTATCTAGGCTTGGAGAAGACCCTGGTGAATCTATTAGGCTTGGAGAAGACCCTGTGAATCTATCTAGGCTTGGAGAAGACCCTGTGAATCTATCTAGGCTTGGAGAAGACCTGGTGATCTATTAGCTTGGAGAAGACCCTGGTGAATCTATTAGGCTGGAGAAGACTGGTGACTATCAGGCTTGGAGAAGAGTGAATCTATAGCTGAGAACTGGTAATCTATTAAAGGCTTGGTGAAAGATGTGACTATCTAGCTTGGAGAAGCCGTGAGACTGCAGTGGTGAATCTATCTAGGCTTGGAGAAGACCCTAGTGAATCTATCTAGGCTTGGAGAAGACCCTGGTGAATCTATCTAGGCTTGGAGAAGACCCTGGTGAATCTATCAAGGCTTGGAGAAGACCCTGGTGAATCTATCTAGGCTTGGAGAAGACCCTGGTGAATCTATCTAGACTTGGAGAAGACCCTGGTGAATCTATCTAGGCTTGGAGAAGACCCTGGTGAATCTATCTAGGCTTGGAGAAGACCCTGGTGAATCTATCTAGGCTTGGAGAAGGCCCTGGTGAATCTATCTAGGCTTGGAGAAGGCCCTGGTGAATCTATCTAGGCTTGGAGAAGGCCCTGGTGAATCTATCTAGGCTTGGAGAAGACCTTGATGGATACGGAAAGTATTTAGATGCCTTTAAAGTTTCACTTTGTTTCACTGCAGCCATTGGATAAATTCAAAAAAGATGATTTTTTTCTGCACCGCATCTTGAATTTAAAAAAAAAAAAAACAGTAATGTAGAATTGTTTGCAAATTTATTAAAAAAGAAAAACTGAAATATCACATGGTCATAAGTATTTGGACCCGTTGCTCAGTATTGAGTATTTGCACCTATTGAGCTCATACAGTTGAAGCGACCGGTGGTAAGGCCGCGGGTGTGTGTGTATGATTTTTCTCAACAGAATCCCCATACTCAGATTTAAACGGTAGTAACATTTCTTTACTGTAAAACATATTTATATCACAGTCAACCGAACTATATGCGTACTTGTATATATTAGAGTCTCTGAATCTTCACTTCTGCCGGGTACGCAGCAAGAAAAGAAAACACAACAATGAAGGTATCTTTCCCTAACTTTCCCTAAAATCACGTACCAGTCTATCACAGAAGAAGATGTCGCTCCCACGTAGCAGGCCTGGGGATCTCCTCAGTCTTCTTCTTTGGTCTCCTTCTGCAGGTAACAGTCTGTCTCTCCCAGTCTCAGGGCACACAGAGCAGCAGCAGAAGGGAGATCACAGCAGCACAAATGGCTCCCTTATGTCGGTCATGGCCCCTGCACATGCACTCTGGGTGCTCGGCGGGCAAGGTTTTGCAGAGCGGCCAGAGTCACAGCACCAAAGTCCAGTGGCCCAGGATCAGTCACAGGGGCTTCTGCGGGGTGATTTTTCCGGCAAGGTGTAGCAAAGTAGTCCACTTTAAACAGACATCCGCAGGCAGATCTTCTCAGCTCTGGATTTATACTGCACTGATTCTCTGCTTTCACTTCCTGGTTAAACAACAGAGATGGCTGGGAGTTTCCCAGCTCTGTGATTGTACAGTCCACTGATGCCCCCTGGTGGACAAGTGCGGACTGTGCACAGTTCATTTCTATATCCATTTCTATGATACAGTCTGAATTGCACACCTCATTACATACCCCCCCACTTAAAGGTTGACAGTCCCTGTCAACAACCATCGGCTCCAGGGCAGTGATGGCCGTTGATATCACAGGGATTGATCTCCGGCGGAGTAGGGACCTCTGTTGGGGGAAACCGTCATCCCCCCGTTCACCTTCGCTCCCTTGTTCAGGGCTCACAATATCTCCAATAAACTCAGTCACGTTTTCTACCCGGGGAGAGTAGGATCGCCGGCGGTAGCGCCGTCGGTTGGGGCAAATCTGCTTCCTTTAACGGGAACACCCCCAGGACCGGTGACGTCGGCGGCCTCTGTACCCCTCTCTCCCTTCACAACATCAAACTGTACCACCTCCCCATCACCAACGCTGCGGAGGCACTTACGAGGATTGTTACGCTTTATGGCAGTCTGATGTACAAACACGTCATCCTTTGTGTCATTCCTGTTGATGAAGCCATACCCATCGCGGACATTAAACCACTTCACCGTCCCCTGGACCCGAGTGGCCAGTACTTGCTTATCGGTCTGGCTCTGTCTCTTCACACCCTTTTCCCTGATCTACCCTGCCGAGCGAGCCGCTTTGGCTGGGGCGTCTACTTTAAAGGTGGCTGCTGTTGTGGGGCATGGCTTGCTGGTTCTGGTATATCGGACCACGGGTGGAGGATGCGGACAACGGTTTTGCCCTATGGCGGGGGTCGCCGCATGTCCAGCACCTTCCCATAGGCCGACTGGGTTGCTGTCTCGCTTGCCTGTCCGCCTGTTGGTCTAGCATGAGCTGCAGCTGTAGTATCTGTTTCTGCAACTCTGCTACTATCTGCTTCAATTCTTCCATGTCACTGTTCGGAGTGCTGGCACCGGATATGGATCTGCAGGCCGTAGTATAAGGCTGGTTATAAGTTACTACCGGGAGGAGATTCTGTTGATCACACATCCTGCCGACTACGCCAGATGAAGCGACCGGTGGTAAGGCTGCGGGTGTGTGTGTATGATTTTTCTCAACAGAATCCCCATACTCAGATTTAAACGGTAGTAACATTTCTTTACTGTAAAACATATTTATATCACAGTCAACCGAACTATATGCGCACTTGTATATATTAGAGTCTCTGAATCTTCACTTCTGCCGGGTACGCAGCAAGAAAAGAAAACACAACAATGAAGGTATCTTTCCCTAGCTTTCCCTAAAATCACGTACCAGTCTTATCACAGAAGAAGATGTCGCTCCCACGTAGCAGGCCTGGGGATCTCCTCAGTCTTCTTCTTTGGTCTCCTTCTGCAGGTAACAGTCTGTCTCTCCCAGTCTCAGGGCACACAGAGCAGCAGCAGAAGGGAGATCACAGCAGCACAAATGGCTCCCTTATGTCGGTCATGGCCCCTGCACATGCACTCTGGGTGCTCGGCGGGCAAGGTTTTGCAGAGCGGCCAGAGTCACAGCACCAAAGTCCAGTGGCCCAGGATCAGTCATAGGGGCTTCTGCGGGGTGATTTTTCCGGCAAGGTGTAGCAAAGTAGTCCACTTTAAACAGACATCCGCAGGCAGATCTTCTCAGCTCTGGATTTATACTGCACTGATTCTCTGCTTTCACTTCCTGGTTAAACAACAGAGATGGCTGGGAGTTTCCCAGCTCTGTGATTGTACAGTCCACTGATGCCCCCTGGTGGACAAGTGCGGACTGTGCACAGTTCATTTCTATATCCATTTCTATGATACAGTCTGAATTGCACACCTCATTACACAGTCATGAGTCTTCTTGGAAATGCAACAAGTTTTTTTTTTTTCTGATGCAACAAGTTTCCCCCCTGGATTTGGGGATCCTCGGTCATTCTTCCTTGCAGATCCTCGCCAGTCCTCTCCAGGTTGGATGCTGAACGTTGGTGGAGCCATTTTCAGGTCTCTCCAGAGATGCTCCATTGGGTTTAGGTCCGGGCTCTGGCTGGGCCGGTCAGGAATGGTCACAGAGTTGTGGTGAAGCCGCTCCTTTGTTATTTTAGCTGGGTGCTTATGGTCATTGTCTTGTTGGAAGGTGAAGCTTCAGCCAAGTCTGAGGTCCAGAGATCTGGAAGCGGTTTTCCTCCAGGATATCTCTGTACTTGGCCGCATTCATGTTTCCTTCAATTGCAACCAGTCATCCTGTCCCTGCAGCTGAATCCCCCATAGCATGATGCTGCCACCACCATGTCTCACTATTGGGATTGTATTGGGCAGGTGATGAGCAGGGCCTGGTTTACTCCACACATATTATATTTATATTATATATATTTATTCATTTATATAGCGCTATTGATTCCATAGCACTTTACACTTTTTATATTGATTAGAAATATCACCACAAAGTTCTACCTTCCTCTCATCAGACCAGAGAATCTTGTTTCTCATAGTCTGGGATCCTTCATGTGTTTTCTTGTAATCTCCATGCAGCTTTCATATATCTTGCACTGTGGAGAGGCTTCTGTCCGGACACTCTGCCATAAAGGCCCGACTGGTGGAGGCTGCAGTGATAGGTGACTTTGTGGAACTTTCTCCCATCTCCCTACTGTATCTCTGGAGCTCAGCCACAGTAATTTTGGGGTTCTTCTTTACCTCTCTCACCAAGGCTTTTCTCCCTCAGTTTGGCTGGACGGCCAGGTCTAGGCAGACTTCTGGTGGTCCCAAACGTCTTCCATTTAAGGTTTATGGAGGCCAATGTGTTCTTAGGAGCCTTGAGTACAGCAGAAATTCTTTTGTAACCTTGGACAGATCTGTGCCTTGCCACAATTCGGTCTCTGAGCACCTTGGCAGTTCCTTTGACCTCATCATTCTCATTTTGGTCTGACATGCACTGTGAGCTGTGAGGTCTTAGGCTAGTTTCACACCACAGTTTTTGTCTGTCAGGGTGGATCCTATTTTTTGCGGGATCACCCTGACAGGACAGGATGTGTAGAAAGTGTGGCAAAATATGGTCCCTGATGAGGTTTTTTAACAGGATTCGTTTTCTGCTGCTGTCTATGGTGCTGAAGTTTGGATGGCAGGATTTCTGAGCATGCCCTGTGCTTAAAATCGGATCCAGGAAACAATCTGTTTTTTACCGGATTCAGCACCATAGGCTCATATTATATGGGAACCGGATTGCACCGGATCCGTTTCTGTCCAGTTTTGTCCAATTTTTGCACTGGTGACAATAAATGCTGCAGGCTCCAATTTTGGGGACGGTGAAAAACCTGACAAAACCGGATAAGGCACAGAATATACAAAACCTGATGGCCAAATATGACCAATCCAGCACCATAGGGATACATCGGAGGCAAAACCGGATCAGGTTCTGTGCGGTTCAAAGCGGACAGAACCTGATGCCAAAAACCATGGTGTGAAGCTAGCCTTAGATAGACAGGTGTGCGCCTTTCCAAATCAAGTCCTATCAGTTTAATTAAACACAGCTGGACGCCAATGAAGGAGTAAAGGTACCGTCACACGTGGAAACATCTCCGGCAATTGACGGGAGCGCGCATGTTTTTGGCCACTGGCCAAGATCGCTGGTAGGCTGTCAGACGAGGAGACATCGCCAGCAATGCAGCAGCGATGTTAAAAGCAACTATTGCTGCAAGGGTTAAATGCAACCCTGGCAGCGATCCTTAACATTGGACTCAATGGGGGAAGTTGCTTGCAACATCGCTGTTGCGATGTCACACAGGGCGATTCAGGCACATCGCCCGAGCAACATCGCCAGGAAACCAGGCGATGTTCCTGAAGCAGCTATCGCCGTTGATATCACCCTGTTACATGGGGCAACTCTCCACCAATGTCGCTTCAAAATGGCAAAGTTGCCGGAGATGTTTCCCCATGTAACGGGACCTTTAGACCCATCACAAGGAAATGGACATCATGTGACTTACATATGAGTGTCTGAGCAAAGGCGCTGATGACCATATGATATTTCCAGTTTTCTTTTTTTATACATTCGCACAAATATCTACATTTCTGTTTTTTTTCTAGTCAAGATGGGGTGCAGAGTGTACATTAATGAGAAAAAAATGAACTTTTTTGAATTTACCAAATGGCTGCAATGTAGCAAAGAGTGAAAAATGTAAAGGGGTCTGAATACTTTCTGTATCCACTGTATGTAGACTTGGAGAAGACCCTGGTGGAGCTATGTAATTCTGGAGAAGACCCTAGTGGACCTATCTAGGCTTGGAGAAGACCCTAGTGGACCTATCTAGGCTTGGAGAAGACCCTGGTGGAGCTATCTAGGCTTGAAGAAGATCCTGGTGGACATATCTAGGCTTGGAGAAGACCCTAGTGGACCTATCTAGGCTTGGAGAAGACCCTGGTGGAGCTATCTAGGCTTGGAGAAGACTCTGATGGACCTATCTAGTCTTGGAGAAGACCCTAGTGGACCTATCTAGGCTTGAAGAAGATCCTGGTGGACATATCTAGGCTTGGAGAAGACCCTAGTGGACCTATCTAGGCTTGGAGAAGACCCTGGTGGAGCTATCTAGGCTTGGAGAAGACCCAGGTGGAGCTATGCAGGCTTGGAGAAGACCCTAGTGGACCTATCTAGGCTTGGCGAAGACTCTGGTGGACCTATGTAGGCTTGGAGAAGACCCTAGTGGACCTATCTAGGCTTGAAGAAGATCCTGGTGGACGTATCTAGGCTTGGAGAAGACCCTAGTGGACCTATCTAGGCTTGGAGAAGACCCTAGTGGACCTATCTAGGCTTGGAGAAGACCCAGATGGAGCTATGTAGGCTTGGAGAAGACCCTGGTAAACCTATCTAGGCTTGAGGAAGACCCTGGTGGGTCTATCTATGCTTGAAGACCCTAGTGGACCTATCTAGATGGCACAATATCATTATAGGTGCTCTTATAGAGCATTTATCCTTCAAGTCGCCATGGCTAGAGATTGACCTGAAGAACATCTAAATAAATTAAAATATGTTCATGGGACTGATGGAGATCTGTAGCCAAGGCCGTAAATCACAGGCGGATGAATCTGAATTATAGGATGGCACGGTGGCTCTGTGTTTAGCCCTGCAGCCTTGCATCACTGGGGACCTGGGTTCAAATGCCACTAAGGACAATATCTGCAAGGTGTTTGCATATTCCCCCTGTGTTTGTGTGAGCTTCCTCCAGGTTCACTCTCCAAAGGCTAATAGGCAATTTAGATTCTGAGCCCCCAGTATTGCTGATGTATGTAAAGCATTGTGGAATTAATAGCACTATATAAATGAATAAGTATTATATATTATTTTGGGTCAATGATTGTGTACTGTGACGGCTCATGCATTTTGCAGTGTTCTATGATCTCGCCTCACTTCATTAGGAGCTACGTACAGTCAGCGAGTTCATCATTAGATGTATTCATTTCTATCCACCTCTACAGGTAAGAAAGGGTTAAACCTGATGGGCGTCCCTCTCTGAGCACCGTCCGGCCCTCTGCACACACCTCTGCCAGGTAAATAGGCCTTAATGCGGAAGTGCTGGGATATTGGAGGGGCCAGGATTCCTGGAGTAAGAGGTAAGTCACCTGAAACTATATAGAACGTTTTACTGACAGATAACGACGCTGACGGCTTCTTATTATCGGATATTGTCTCCTCGCTGCTGACAACAAAACAAAGGTGACGGGTGAGATCTATCAATGATGCCACTGATCATAGAAGGATATTGAAGACTTTATGTTTAGTTTTCTTCTCCCGGTGTAATAAGCGGCTGGTCGTTCCAGTTCACCGCACGAAGAGGCTTCACCTGTATCAGGCCCCTTTCACACTGACGATTTTTTCAAATTGCGGCAGATCTGGCAGATTTACAGCATCTGCCGCCTGACGGTCGCACTTGCGGCAAGCCTCATGCATTGTCTATGGGGCTTGTGGCAGGTGCAGCATAGCCGCGGTTCCGGTAGTTGCGGCCGCAAAAAAAAACGCGGCCAGCAGCACTTTTTTTCGCGGCTGCAAGTGCCGAAACCGCGGTTATACTCTACTTGCCGCAAGCCCCATAGACAATGCATGAGGCTTGCCGCAAGTGTGACCGTTAGGCGGCAGATGCGTTTTTTTTGTCTGGATTCGCCGGATCCGGACAAAAATGCCAGTGTGAAAGGGGCCTTATGGTGGGTTGACACGTCGCGATATCGGCGTCCAACTCCGACCAAAAGTCACGTGGTTCGGGAGTTGGACCCGATATCGTTCGCGCGGTTGTACGGTTTGAACATACAATGCGATGCTGGAACGATGCCAAAACGATATCGGGGTTGAATGAGCGTGCTATTCAACTGCCCGATATCGGATGGCCGTTGTAGCCGCATCGTCCCGTGTGACAGCCCAACTACGATGTGTACGCCCACGTCACCCATTCACTCCCATGTTAAATGGTCGTTCCTGGATTGGGGGGCGTACACATCGTCGGGACGTTGTATCCCGATATCGGGCTGTCTAAACCGGCGATGCGATAGCGGGAAACGCGCACTCCCCGCGTCGTTGGCTCCGATATCGGCCCAATATCGGGACGTGTAAACCCACCATTAGACCTAAAGTGACCCCACAGTTGACGTTTTCCTAATAATGTTAACAAAAACTGCAAATACTGGTCTATTACAGTAGAAAATTGCTCCAAACATAGTCGCCTCATAACGTTTCTCCTACTGACCTGCAAATCAGCAGACATGTATTATCACAGGTGGGATAAGTGAAGGGTCCGCATTGCAGCCCCCTGCAATCATTAGGCCCTCGCCTTCCTTGTAGCTTCACATTAGGACTAACAGGAAATCTTAAGATGATAATTAATGCCGCACGGTCTGGTTATTAAGGTGTGGTGGTTTTCTGCGGCATAATGATGCCTTTCCTTGGTTCGGATTGCAGCAGGAAGGAGATTTCTTGCACGGCTTCTGTGTGACTCATATGGGTGCAAGAAATCCAAATACTATCCCTATGACAGGCGGATATATCCAGCTCATAATCAGGCTTCTAACATCATTAAGATAATTACATATAAGAATGAGGATATGAGTTAAAGAGGAAAGCATATAGACTAGAGGGTTATATTCTCATACATAGGAGCAGGTATTATAGTAGTTATATTCTTGTATATAGGAGCAGTATTATAGTAGTTATATTCTTGTACATAGGGGCAGTATTATAGTAGTTATATTCTTGTATATAGGAGCAGTATTATAGTAGTTATATTCTTGTATATAGGATCAGTATTATAGTAGTTATATTCTTGTATATAGGAGCAGTATTATAGTAGTTATATTCTCATACATATGAGCAGTATTATAGTAGTTATATTCTCATACATATGAGCAGTATTATAGTAGTTATATTCTTGTACATAGGAGCAGTATTATAGTAGTTATATTCTTTTATATAGGAGCAGTATTATAGTAGTTATATTCTTGTATATAGGAGCAGTATTATAGTAGTTATATTCTTGTATATAGGAGCAGTATTATAGTAGATATATTCTGGTACATAGGGGCAGTATTATAGTAGTTATATTCTTGTATATAGGAGCAGTATTATAGTAGTTATATTCTTGTACATAGGAGCAGTATTATAGTAGTTATATTCTTGTACATAGGAGCAGTTTTATAGTAGTTATATTCTTGTATATAGGAGCAGTATTATAGTAGTTATATTCTTGTACATAGGAGCAGTATTATAGTAGTTATATTCTTGTATATAGAGGCAGTATTATAGTAGTTATATTCTTGTGCATAGGGGCAGTATTATAGTAGTTATATTCTTGTACATAGGAGCAGTATTATAGTAGTTATATTCTTGTATATAGGAGCAGTATTATAGTAGTTATATTCTTGTACATAGGAGCAGTATTATAGTAGTTATATTCCTGTACATAAGAGCAGTATTATAGTAGTTATATTCTTGTACATAGGAGCAGTATTATAGTAGTTATATTCTTGTATATAGGAGCAGTATTATAGTAGTTATATTCTTGTATATAGGAGCAGTATTATAGTAGTTATATTCTTGTATATAGGGGCAGTATTATAGTAGTTATATTCTTGTATATAGGAGCAGTATTATAGTAGTTATATTCTTGTATATAGGGGCAGTATTATAGTAGTTATATTCTTGTATATAGGGGCAGTATTATAGTAGTTATATTCTTGTATATAGGGGCAGTATTATAGTAGTTATATTCTTGTATATAGGGCAGTATTATAGTAGTTATATTCTTGTATATAGGAGCAGGTATTATAGTAGTTATATTCTTATATATAGGAGCAGTATTATAGTAGTTATATTCTTGTACATAGGGAGCAGTATTATAGTAGTTATATTCTTGTATATAGGAGCAGTATTATAGTAGTTATATTCTTGTATATAGGAGCAGTATTATAGTAGTTATATTCTTGTATATAGGAGCAGTATTATATAGTAGTTATATTCTCATACATAGGAGCAGGTATTATAGTAGTTATATTCTTATATATAGGAGCAGTATTATAGTAGTTATATTCTTGTATATAGGAGCAGTATTATAGTAGTTATATTCTTGTACATAGGAGCAGTATTATAGTAGTTATATTCTTGTGCATAGGAGCAGTATTATAGTAGTTATATTCTCATACATAGGAGCAGGTATTATAGTAGTTATATTCTTATATATAGGAGCAGTATTATAGTAGTTATATTCTTGTATATAGGGGCAGTATTATAGTAGTTATATTCTTGTGCATAGGAGCAGTATTATAGTAGTTATAGTCTTGTACATAGGAGCAGTATTATAGTAGTTATATTCTTGTATATAGGAGCAGTATTATAGTAGTTATATTCTTGTACATAGGGGCAGTATTATAGTAGTTATATTCTTGTACATAGGAGCAGTATTATAGTAGTTATATTCTTGTATATAGGGGCAGTATTATAGTAGTTATATTCTTGTATATAGGAGCAGTATTATAGTAGTTATATTCTTGTATATAGGGCAGTATTATAGTAGTTATATTCTTGTACATGGGGCAGTATTATAGTAGTTATATTCTTGTATATAGGGGCAGTATTATAGTAGTTATATTCTTGTATATAGGAGCAGTATTATAGTAGTTATATTCTTATATATAGGAGCAGTATTATAGTAGTTATATTCTTGTATATAGGAGCAGTATTATAGTAGTTATATTCTTGTATATAGGGGCAGTATTATAGTAGTTATATTCTTGTACATGGGGCAGTATTATAGTAGTTATATTCTTGTATATAGGGGCAGTATTATAGTAGTTATATTCTTGTATATAGGAGCAGTATTATAGTAGTTATATTCTTGTACATGGGAGCAGTATTATAGTAGTTATATCTTGTATATAGAGCAGTATTATAGTAGTTATATTCTTGTACATAGGGCAGTATTATAGTAGTTATATTCTTGTACATAGGGCAGTATTATAGTAGTTATATTCTTGTAATAGGGCAGTATTATAGTAGTTATATTCTTGTAATAGAGCAGTATTATAGTAGTTATATTCTTGTATATAGGGCAGTATTATAGTAGTTATATCTTGTACATGGGCATATTATAGTAGTTATATTCTTGTATATAGGGCAGTATTATAGTAGTTATATTCTTGTATTGGGAGTATTATAGAGTTATATTCTTTATATAGGAGCAGTATTATAGTAGTTATATTCTTGTAATAGAGCAGTATTATAGTAGTTTATATCTTGTAATAGGGCAGTATTATAGTAGTTATATTCTTGTACATGGGCAGTATTATAGTAGTTATATTCTTGTATATAGGGCAGTATTATAGTAGTTATATTCTTGTATATAGGAGCAGTATTATAGTAGTTATATTCTTGTAATAGGAGCAGTATTATAGTAGTTATATTCTTGTATAAGAGCAGTATTATAGTAGTTATATTCTTGTACATGGAGCATATTATAGTAGTTTATATCTTAATAGGAGCAGTATTATAGTAGTTATATTCTTTATAGGAGCAGTATTATAGTAGTTATATTCTTGTAATAGGGCAGTATATAGTAGTTATATTCTTGTCATAGAGCAGTATTATAGTAGTTATAGTCTTGTACATAGGAGCATATAAGTAGTTATATTCTTGTATATAGGAGCAGTATTATAGTAGTTATATTCTTGTAATAGGGTAGTATTATAGTAGTTATATTCTTGTACATAGGAGCAGTATTATAGTAGTTATATTCTTTCTGTATTTTAGGGGCAGTATTATAGTAGTTATATCTTGTAATAGGAGCAGTATTATAGTAGTTATATCTTGTAATAGGGCAGTATTATAGTAGTTATATTCTTGTACATGAGGCAGTATTATAGTAGTTATATTCTTGTAATAGGGCAGTATTATAGTAGTTATATTCTTGTAATAGGAGCAGTATTATAGTAGTTATATCTTTAATAGGAGCATTATTATAGTAGTTATATTCTTGTATATAGGAGCAGTAATATAGTAGTTATATTCTTGTATATAGGGAGTATTATAGTAGTTATATTCTTGTACATGGGCATATTATAGTAGTTATATTCTTGTAATAGGGCAGTATTATAGTAGTTATATCTTGTACATAGGAGCATATTATAGTAGTTATATCTTGTACATGGGCAGTATTATAGTAGTTATATTCTTGTAATAGGGCAGTATTATAGTAGTTATATTCTTGTAATGGGAGCAGTATTATAGTAGTTATATTCTTGTATATAGGAGCAGTATTATAGTAGTTATATCTTGTCATAGAGCAGTATTATAGTAGTTATAGTCTTGTACATAGGAGCAGTATTATAGTAGTTATAGTCTTGTACATAGGAGCAGTATTATAGTAGTTATATCTTGTAATAGGAGCAGTATTATAGTAGTTATATTCTTGTATATAGGGCAGTATTATAGTAGTTATATTCTTGTCATAGGGCAGTATTATAGTAGTTATATTCTTGTACATAGGAGCAGTATTATAGTAGTTATATTCTTGTAATAGGAGCAGTATTATAGTAGTTATATCTTGTACATAGGGCAGTATTATAGTAGTTTATAGCTTGTACATAGGAGCAGTATTATAGTAGTTATAGTCTTGTACATAGGGGCAGTATTATAGTAGTTTATATTCTTGATGCAATAGGAGCAGTATTATAGTAGTTATAGTCTTGTCACATAGGGCAGTATTATAGTAGTTATAGTCTTGTACATAGGGAGTAGTATTAATGCAGTTATAGTCTTGTACATAGGGCATATATAGTAGTTAATTCTTGTACTATAGGAGCAGTATTATAGTAGTTATATTCTTGTAATAGGAGTATTATAGTAGTTATATCTTGTAAAGGAGCATTATTTAGTAGTTATATCATTGTACATAGGAGCAGTATTATAGTAGTTATAGTCTTGTACATAGGAGCAGTATTATAGTATTAATTCTGTAATAGGGGCAGATTATAGTAGTTATATTCTTTACTAGGGGCAGTATTATAGTAGTTATATTCCTATGTAATAGAGGAGCTGTATTAGTAGTTATATTCTTGTATATAGGATGCAGTATTAAGTAGTTAATATGTCTTGTACAAGAGCAGTATTATAGTAGTTATATCTTGTATATAGGAGCAGTATTATAGTAGTTATATTCTTGTACATAGGAGCAGTATTATAGTAGTTATATTCTTGTATATAGAGGCAGTATTATAGTAGTTATATTTTTGTATATAGGAGCAGTATTATAGTAGTTATATTCTTGTGCATAGGAGCAGTTTTATAGTAGTTATATTCTTGTACATAGTGGGTAGCATTATAGTAGCTATATTCTTGTATATAGGAGTAGTATTATAGTAGTTATATTTTTGCACATAGGAGCAGTATTATCACCTTAGTGACGGCCCACTGTACATGCGGCGGCAAAACAGGGTCCTTATTCTGTTCTGATGCGAAATTAAGTCAGAACAGAAAAGGCCCTGTAGTGCCCCCCAGTGGTCGAAAATCTCCGGGGTTTCAGCTACAGGGGGTAGCTGAGACCCTGCAGATTATGAATCGGGCCAGTTTTTACCGGTACCCGCCATGTGATCACGGTTATACACCATTTACCAGTGTATAACCGTGATCACATAAATATAGTGAATCCGCCGGTAAAAACAATGATTTCTCTGTCATGCCACAGGATCAAACCTGTGGCTTGACAGAGAAATGTCTGTCCCTGTCCCCTGATATCGGTACACAGCCCCTGGTACTGGTACTCAACCCCAACCCCCTCCTCCTAAAATGCCGCCGCAACTCTTCAGAAGCAGCGCTGGCAGCCGCCTGGAGCCCCCTGCTTTGGATTCCTCCCTGATGTGACATGTCACACATGTCACATCAGAGAGGAATAGCCCCCTGCCTCCAGGTCCCCTCGGTCCCCCTCTAGCTCTGGTCCTCACCCGCCGCCACCGTCATCATCTCCCTCCCATCAACTGTAAGATGGGAGGGAGATGATCGATCCCTGGTCACCCCTGTCACCCCCCGGTCATCCCCACATACTTACCGGCCTGGATCTTCTCTGATCCTGCCCCCTGCGCCTCTTCTTCCTGCTCTGTCTGCCAGGGGACTGACAGCTCATGACCTCAGTGAGGTCATGGCAGGTCAGGATCCTTGGTTCAAAAAGGGTCAATTGTGATCCCATGATGGGATCACAATTGACGCTTTGTGAACCCAAGGATCGCCGCCTGCCATCACCCTACTGAGGTCGTGATGTGTCATTCTCCTAGAAGAATACCAGCTTTTATAGCATATGGGGAACGCGCCATCGTCGAGGGACCCCCCACTGGACTATGTCGGACCTTCTTACTGGACTACGTCGGACCTTCCCACTGCACTACGTCGGATGCCAAAGAAAAATAAAGATGGGGTCTAAATAGTGTCTGTGTTTTTTTTCTAATAAAAATATTTTTCTCTGTCTTGTGTCTTCTTTACAATTTACTAGGGATTCCTAATGGCCTGGTCTAATATTGGCCAGACATTAAGAATCTCGGCCGTAGTGCCAGCTGCGAAAAAGCTGGCATTAACCCCTTATTACCCAGTCTGCCACCGCTACACGGCAGCTGGAAGTGCTGGATACAGCGCAAGAAAATGGTGCTTTTATAAATGCGCCATTTTCTGGGGCGGCTGTGGACTGCAATTCGCAGCGGGGGGGAGGGCCCAGAATGCTTGGGCCTCCCTACGCTGAGGATTCCAGCCCCCAGATGCCTTGTTGTACCTGGCTGGCCCAAAAACATGGCAAAGCCCACGCCGTTTTTGTTTTTTTATTATTTAATGAAATAATTAACAAAAAAAGGCTTCCCTGAATTTTTGGTTTCCAGCCAGGTAAAACTAGGCAGAAGGGGTTGGTGGCAGCTCATAGCTGCCTGCTGTACGTGGGGCTTCCCCATATTTTTGGTCCAGCCAGGTAAAACTAGGCAGAAGGGGTTGGTGGCAGCTCATAGCTGCCTGCTGTACCTGGCTGGACCAAAAATATGGGGAAGCCCCACGTAGTTTTTTTTATTTAATTTAATAAAGAAATACTAAAAAAAAAATGCAGGAGAGGAGACGTATCTTGTGCACATGCTCTAAAAGTGAGAAATTGTGTGAAAAAATGAAAATGTTCAAATGACGTTATCAAATTCTGTGAATTAGCTGTAGGTTCCAAATGCTCACTATACCCCTAGATATAATCCTTGAGGCGTCTAGTTTCCAAAATGGGGTCACTTGTGAGGGAGCTCCAATGTTTAGGCACACAGGGGCTCCCCATATGCGACATGGTGTCCGCTAACTATTGGAGCTAATTTTCCATTAAAATTGTTAGCGGACACCATGTCGCATATGGAGAGCCACTGTGTGCCTAAACATTTCAGCTCCCCCACAAGTGACCCCATTTTGGAAACTAGACACCCCAACGAACATATCTAGATGCACAGTGAGCACTTTCAACCCCCAGGTGCTTCACAAATTAGTCCGTAAAAAGAAAAAAGAAGATTTTTGTGAAAAAAAAAAAAGTACTTTTTCATTATTACGGATCAGTTTGTGAAGCACTTAGGGGTTCAAAGTGCTCACTATGCATCTAGATAAGTTCCTTGGGGCGTCTAGTTTACAAAATGGGGTCACTTGTGGGGCAGCCCCAATGTTTAGGCAAACAGGTGTTCTCCATATGCGACATGGTGTCCATTAACAATTTGAATGAAAAATTAGCTCCAATAGTTAGCCGACACCATGTCGCGTATGGAGAGCCCCTGTGTGCCTAAACATTGGAGCTCCCCCACAAGTGACCCGATTTTGGAAACTAGACACCCCAAGGAACTTATCTAGATGCATAGTGAGCACTTTGAACCCCCAGGTGCTTCACAAATTGATCCAAAAAATGAAAAAGTATTTTCTTTTCCACAAAAATTGTCTTTTTTCATTTTTACGGATACATTTGTGAAGCACCTGGGGGTTCAAAGTGCTCAGCACTCATCTAGATAAGTTCCTTAGGGGGTCTAGTTTCCAAAATGGAGTCACTTGTGGGGGACCTCCAATGTTTAGGCACACAGGGGCTCTCCATAAACAATATGGTGTCCGCTAACAATTGGAGCTAATTTTCCATTCAAATTGTTAGCGGACACCATGTCGCGTATGGAGAGCCCCTGTGTGCCTAAACATTAGAGCTCCCCCACAAGTGACCCCATTTTGGAAACTAGACCCCCCAAGGAACGTATCTAGATGCATAGTGAGCAATTTGAACCCTCTGGTGCTTCACAAATTGATCCGTAAAAATTAATAAGTACTTTTTTTTCACAAAAATTTTCTTTTGTTCTCCTTTTTTTTGCAATTTCACATGAGCAACAGGATAAAATGCATCATAAAATCTGTTGGGCAATTTCTCCTGAGTACACTGATACCTCATATGTGGTCATAAACCACTGTTTGGGCGCATGGCAGGGCTCAGAAGGGAAGGAGCAACATTTGTCTTTTTTAATGGAAAATTAGCTCCAAAAGTCAAATGTCGCTCCTTCCCTTCTGAGCCCTGCCATGCGCCCAAACAGTGGTTTATGACCACATATGAGGTATCGATGTACTCAGGAGAAATTGTTCAACAAATTTTTGGATCCATTTTATCCTGTTCCCCATGTGAAAATGAAAAAATTGAGGCTAAAAGAACATTTTTGTTGGAAAAATTAAAATGTCCATTTTTTGTTTCCACTTTGCTTTAGTTCCTGTAAAAGCACCTGAAGGGTTAATAATCTTCGTGAATGTAGTTTTGAGTAGCTTGAGGGGTGCAGTTTTTGGAATGGTGTCACTTTTGGGTGTTTTCTGTTATGTACACCCCTCAAAGGGACTTCACATGGGATGCGGTCACTAAAAAATGGTTTTGTAAATTTTGCTGGAAAAATAAAAAATTGATGATGAACTTTGAACCCTTTTTTTTTCCAAAATTGTGCTGATGTGAAGTAGACATGTGGGAAATGTTATTTATTAACTATTTTGTGTCACAGAACTCTCCGGTTTAACAGAATAAAAATTAAAAATTTTAAAATTGTGAAATTTTCAAAAGTTTTGCCAATTTTTTTTATATTTTCACAAATAAACGCAAAAATTATCGGCCTAAATTTACCACTAACATGAAGCCCAATATGTCATGAAAAAACAATCTCAGAATCGATAAGATCCATTGAAGCGTTCCAGAGTTATTACCTCATAAAGGGACACTGGTCAGAATTACAAAAAAACAGTCTGGTCATTAAGGTGGAAATTGGCTCTGTCACTAAGGAGTTAAACTAGTTATATTCTTGTATATAGGAGCAGTATTATAGTAGTTATATTCTTGTATATTGGTGGCAGTATTATAGTAGTTATATTCTTGTATATAGGGACAGTATTATAGTAGTTATATTCTTGTACATAGGGGCAGTATTATAGTAGTTATATTCTTGTATATAGGGGCAGTATAATAGTAGTTATATTCTTGTATATAGGAGCAGTATTATAGTAGTTATATTCTTGTACATAGGGGCAGTATTATAGTAGTTATATTCTTGCACATAGGAGCAGTATTATAGTAGTTATATTCTTGTATATAGGGGCAGTATTATAGTAGTTATATTCTTGTATATAGGAGCTGTATTATAGTAGTTATATTCTTGTAGATAGGGGCAGTATTATAGTAGTTATATTCTTGTATATAGAGGCAGTATTATAGTAGTTATATTCTTGTATATAGGAGCAGTATTATAGTAGTTATATTCTTGTAGATAGGGGCAGTATTATAGTAGTTATATTCTTGTATATAGAGGCAGTATTATAGTAGTTATATTCTTGTACATAGGAGCAGTGTTATAGTAGTTATATTCTTGTAGATAGGGGCAGTATTATAGTAGTTATATTCTTGTACATAGGAGCAGTATTATAGTAGTTATATTCTTGTAGATAGGGGCAGTATTATAGTAGTTATATTCTTGTAGATAGGGGCAGTATTATAGTAGTTATATTCTTGTATATAGAGGCAGTATTATAGTAGTTATATTCTTGTACATAGGAGCAGTGTTATAGTAGTTATATTCTTGTAGATAGGGGCAGTATTATAGTAGTTATATTCTTGTATATAGGAGCAGTATTATAGTAGTTATATTCTTGTATATAGGGGCAGTATTATAGTAGTTTATATTTTGTATATAGAGGCAGTATTATAGTAGTTATATTCTTGTATATAGGAGCAGTAATATAGTAGTTATATTCTTGTATATAGGAGCAGTATTATAGTAGTTATATTCTTGTATATAGGAGCAGTATTATAGTAGTTATATTCTTGTATATAGGGGCAGTATTATAGTAGTTATATTCTTGTATATAGAGGCAGTATTATAGTAGTTATATTCTTGTATATAGGAGCACTAATATAGTAGTTATATTCTTGTATATTGGCGCAGTATTATAGTAGTTATATTCTTGCACATAGGGGCAGTATTATAGTAGTTATATTCTTGTATATAGGGGCAGTATTATAGTAGTTATATTCTTGTATATAGGAGCAGTATTATAGTAGTTATATTCTTGTACATAGGAGCAGTATTATTGTAGTTATATTCTTGTACATTATGGTGCAGTATTATATTAGTTATATTCTTGTACATAGAAGCAGTATTATAGTAGCTATATTCTTTTATATAGGAGCAGTATTATAGTAGTTATATTCTTGTACATAGGAGCAGTGTTATAGTAGTTATATTCTTGTACATAGGGGCAGTATTATAGTAATTATATTCTTGTATATAGGGTCAGTATTATAGTAGTTATATTCTTTTATATAGGGGCAGTATTATAGTAGTTATATTCTTGTATATAGGAGCAGTATTATAGTAGTTACATTCTTGTATATAGGGGCAGTATTATAGTAGTTATATTCTTGTATATAGGAGCAGTATTATAGTAGTTATATTCTTGTACATAGGAGCAGTATTGTAGTAGTTATATTCTTGTACATAGGAGCAGTATTATAGTAGTTATATTGTTGTACATAGGGGCAGTATTATAGTAGTTATATTCTTGTATATAGGAGCAGTATTATAGTAGTTATATTCTTGTATATAGGAGCAGTATTATAGTAGTTATATTGTTGTACATAGGAGCAGTATTATAGTACCGTAGTTATATTCTTGTATATAGGAGCAGTATTATAGTAGTTATATTCTTGTACATAGGAGCAGTATTATAGTAGTTATATTCTTGTACATAGGGGCAGTATTATAGTAGTTATATTCTTGTATATAGGAGCAGTATTATAGAAGTTATATTCTTGTATATAGGAGCAGTATTATAGCAGTTACATTCTTGTATATAAGAGCAGTATTATAGTAGTTATATTCTTGTACATAGGGGCAGTATTATAGTAGTTATATTCTTGTATATAGGAGCAGTATAATAGTAGTTATATTCTTGTATATAGGAGCAGTATTATAGTAGTTATATTCTTGTATATAGGGGAAGTATTATAGTAGTTATATTCTTGTATATAGGAGGAGTATTATAGTAGTTATATTCTTGTATATAGGGGCAGTATTGTAGTAGTTATATTCTTGTACATAGGGAGCAGTATTATAGTAGTTATATTCTTGTATATAGGGGCAGTATTATAGTAGTTATAGTCTTGTATATAGGAGCAGTATTATAGTAGTTATATTCTTGTACATAGGGGCAGTATTATAGTAGTTATATTCTTGTACATAGGGGCATTTTTATAGTAGTTATATTCTTGTACATAGGGGGTGGTATTATGAAGTTTTTGTGGAGGGAGGCGTCACACTAGTCAGCAAAGATGACTGCTAGCATTATAAACTTTAAGCAGGGGCTGGCTGGGGCCTCTGGGCAATTTGAGGGACAGAATGAAATCTAAAGATGGTGGTTTTATGTTGGTGCATGATGATATTTGGTATATTTGTGCCTGTAATTTATGAAGATCTGATTATTCCTCCTCTTGTCTTCTTATCAGTTCAGCCGCTTTGAAGAAATCATGAAAAATTGGGATCTAATATGAGTTTGTGAATGATCTGTGTCTCAAGACGTCTCCCATGTGTAATGACTTCAGAAAATATTAAGTGAAAAAATAAAAATGGCCGAAACTCAGACTGCAATCCCAAAACCGGACTCCGCGGAGGAGACGGGGATTGGTGCTGATGACTTTCTTGCTTTGCAAAAGACTCCAGAGAAGAAGGTTCGGAGTGTCGGCTTCTACGAACTGGATGTCCTGAAGAAGGCGTCGGAAGATACAGAAACCACCGACCTTTTGAAGTTTGAAGTTACAGAAGATGAGGCCAAAGGTGACAAGGACGCTGCTCAGGAAATTCAACCTCAAGAGAATAACAACCCTCCTACCAACTACTTTGACCAGACTCTGCCCTCGTCACCCAAACGCTGTCGAAAACAGAGCAATCCGACCTGTCTGTGCAAGGAATGTGTGGAGAATTACATGAATATGTGTGAGAATGGCGCGGAGCCGGCTCCTGATGACGAGGAGAAGGATGATGCCGATGTCGCAAGTAGTGATGAAAAGTCCCTGAGAAGCAGAAGTGGCTCAGAGGCTTCAAGACGCACAAACTCCTCTGAAGATGATTTTGTGGGCACTAAGTATGAAGATGCCCAGGTGACCCTGCCTTACCCCGATGACAAACGGGTACCAGAGAGTATCACGAGGCTGAGCAATGCCGGCTTGTACGATCCCAGTGAAGACCCTAAGGGGAAGCTGGAAGAAGAGGATAATACCTCGCAAGTGGTCATCAGAGCAGCTTTCTTCGTTGAACATCCTCCTTTTGAGGATCCAATGAAGAACGTCCATACGGATGTGTGCGAAAAAGTGGACGTGGAAAAAGGAGATCCTGAAAGCGAACCTTTAATTCGTCTCACCCGGAGACCTTTGGAGAGAGAGCCTGAGTATCCAGGACTCTGCCTGTGTCACCTGTCCTGCCTGAAAGTCGTGGGATCCTTCGTTCTCTCCATGGTTGTCTTCCCGGCTTTGCTCTACGCGGCATATGCTTGGCTGCCCTTTGATGCTCCGCTCATACCGGATGTGCCGTCCAGACTTGTGTACACCTTACGGTGCTCGGCCTTTGCCTCATTCCCCATCATTCTGGGTAAGAATTTTGTAAAATATCTCCTCCACCTCATGTTTTACTTGGGCACTCTGATATCAAAGTTCATGCATGCTCGGTGTGTTCAGTGTTCTCAAGATGGAGTGAGCAATCAAGTTGCCACTATTCACCTTTTGCCATGGCCAAAAACAGAAGGATCAGGCATGTTGAAAGTCTGCATACCCAACCCCTCCATAAATTAATTTTCTGTCTTTCCTCCCCAGGTGTTGTGATCCATGGGATCTCCCGTCTCTGCGCATCTTCCTACGATCCATTTAAGCCTAAGGAGCGAGAAGTCACGATACACAGGCGGTTTGTGAAGCAAGGCACCTTCCTCTTCGTCTTGTTCTTCTTCAACCTCTCGGTTCTGGCCACCTACCTGCCCCAGCAGCAGCTGAAGTTTATCCCGCTTCTCACCTGTCTCTTCACTTTATCCCAGTAAGTCCTTTCCTGCCTTGCCACCTGTGTGATTCAACCCACAACCTGTTTTTTTTTTTGGGACTGCTGCGCTTGATTGTTCCTTGTCTGGACCTTCAATCAGGGCTGTCCAGATACTACTGTGCACTGTCCGCTGATATGTGATCCCAGAAAGGTTACTTTATTGGCAGGGTCTTGAGACACAAAGCAGAGTCTCCGTCAGGTATAAGTATTCAAAGCCGGCGCCTTGCGTGGGGTCAACTGACATTCTGGCAGTTTGAAAACTTGAATGTTCAAACTTTGTCACAGTCACATGTCCATAAAGGTCACGTCACATGTAACGATATCGTTGCCGATATCGTTCAAAAGTCACGTGTTCTGTGACGCTTGAACGATGTTGAAACGACATTGTTGTGTGTGACACTACAAACGATGAACGATCAGTCTGCTGATCGTTCATCGTTTGATTTGAGGACAGGACCTCAAATCTATCGTTGGTTGCCCGGTGGACGCGCAGCATCGCTGTGTGTGACACCGGGAGACGACCGATAAGCCAGCTCCCAGCGCCTCTCTGCAAGCGCTGGGAGCTGGTATCCAAGGTAAACTGCGGGTAACTAAGCAGCGCGCGCTGCCTAGATACCCGATGTATACCTTGGTTACCAGCCTTCTCCACTCGCTGGTAGCCAAGGTACACAGCGGGTAACTAGGGACCCTAGTTACCCACTGTGTACCTTGGATACCAGACGGTGAGCGGAGAAGGCTGGTAACCAAGGTATACATCGGGTATCTAGGCAGCGCGTGCTGCCTAGATACCCGCAGTTTACCTTGGAGACCAGCCTGCTCCCGCTTACCGCAGGCTGGCAGCGAGAGCAAGACATCGTGGAAACGATATTTAAATCTTTTCCACGATGTCTCTGGTCCATTGATCGCTGGTGAGTCTGCCCGTGTGACAGCTCACCAGCAATCTGAAGATTTTGTTAGCGATCGCGCGTGCATGTGATCACTAACAATATCGTTCATCGCATTGATGCGTGTGCCGGCAGCTTAAGCCAGGGATCTTCTGTGATCAGTGAGTTCAACTGACGTTCTGGTGGAAAAATTTGAATTTTCAAACTTTGTAACAGTCACATCCGCGTGTCTGGGTGATTGTCTGTGATCAGGAGGCTTCATGAATTCCGCCTTGCATAGTTTTTATGAAAATATAAAAAAATAAAAATTTAATCGCCCCCTCCCTCCCCATTAAAAATAAGGATAAATAAAAAAAATACAGGTAATATCATTATGTTCAGAAAAGTCTGATTTTTCAAGATATAAAAATAAGCACCCTAAATGGAAAAAAATTCCAAAACTTCAACAACAATAGAACATTAAAAAAATTGGATAAGTTTGGTATCGCCATAGTCATTCTGATGTGAAGAATCATATCTCCAGGTCATTTGTTATCATACAGTGGGAGTGAGTACAGAAAGTATTCAGACTCCTTTAAATTTTTCACTCTTGTCTCATTGCAGCCATTTGGTAAATTCAAAAAGTTAATTTTTTTCCCTCATTAATGTATACTCTGCACCTCATCTTGACTGAAAAATAACAGAAATGTAGATATTTGTGCAAATTTATTGAAAAAGAATAACTGAAATCTCGCATGGTCATAAGTACCGTATTCAGCCCCTTTGCTCAGACACTCATATTTAAGTCACATGCTGTCCATTTCCTTGTGATCCTCCTTGAGATGTTTCTACTCCTTCATTGGAGTCCAGCCGTGTTTAATTAAACTGATAGGACTTGATTTGGAAAGGCACACACCTGTCTATATAAGACCTCACAGCTCACAGTGCATGTCAGACCAAATAAGAATCATGAGGACAAAGGAACTGCACAAGGTGCTCAGAGATAGAATTGTGGCAAGGCACAGATATGGATAAGGCTACAAAGTAATTTCTGCAGTACTCAAGGTTCCTAAGAGCACAGTGGCCTCTATAATCCTTGAATGGAAGAAGTGTATGACCACCAGAAGTCTTCCTAGACCTGACCGTCCAGCCAGACTGAGCAATTGTGGGAGAGGAGCCTTGGTGAGAGGTAAAGAAGAACCCCAATATCTCTGTATCTGAGCTCCAGAGATGCAGTAGGGCAATAGGAGAAAGTTCCACAAAGTCACCTCCAACGGAGGCCTGTCCTCAGTGCAAGACCTATGAAAGCCGCATAGAGTTTACTAAAAAAAAACACATGAAGGACTCCTAGACTATGAGAAATAAGATTCGCTGGTCTGATGAGAGGAAGACTTTTTGGTGGTAATTCTAAGCGGTGGAGAAAACCAGGCCCTGCTCATCACCTGCCCAATACAATCCCAATAGTGAAACATGGTGGTGGCAGCATCATGCTATGGGGGTGTTTTTCAGCTGCAGGGACAGGACGACTGGTTGCAATTGAAGGAAACATGAATGCAGCCAAGTATAGAGGTAAGCTGGATGAAAACCTCTTCCAGAGCTCTGGATCTCAGACTTGGCTGAAGCTTCACCTTCCAACAAGACAATGACCCTAAACACACAGCTAAAATAACAAAGGAGCGGCTTCACAACAACTCAGCGACCATTCCTGACCGGCCCAGCCAGAGCCCGGACCTAAACCCAATTGAGCATCTCTGGAGAGACCTGAAAATGGCTCCACCAATGTTCACCATCCAACCTGACGGAACTGGACAGGATCTGCACGGAAGAACGGCCGAGGATCCTCAAATCCAGGGGGAAAATTGCATCATTCCCAAGAAGACTCATGGCTGTACGAGCTCAAAAGGTGCAAATACTCAACACTGAGCAAAGGGGTTGAATACTTATGACTATGTGATATTTCAGTTTTTCTTTTTTAATATATTTGCTCAAATAAATTAGCATTTCAGTTTTTTTCAGTCAGGATGGGGTGCAGAGTGTACATTAATGAGAAAAAAAATTAACTTTTTTGAATTTACCAAATGGCTGCAATGAAATAAAGGGTGAAAAATCTAAAGCTGCCTGAATACTCACACACCACAGCTGGAGTTCTGTTACTTTTACTTATGTTTCAACATGCCCGACGGGTGACTTCCCTTGCCAAGGTTCGGTTCAGCGTTGTCTCCAGAACCGGGACAGTGCAGTCGAGCCTCTTTTGGTGTTCCTCTCTCTCTTTCTTACTGGGTGTTCCTTTCTCTTGTGGTCTCTCAGCGCTATTAGTTAGTCTCTCCAGTCCTCTCTCAGCGCGTCTGCACACAGACCTCAGTTACTGACAGCCACGGGTGCTCAGTTGTACCACTTCCTGATACTGCTCCCTAGTTCGGTCGCCTTCTCCAAGTTGTGTCGGGTGTTTGGCCGCAGCTCCCGTTAGGAACTCAGGGCCTCTGGTTTCAATGGTTCGGGCCTACAGCATTTGCGCTGTGTTCAGGGCCGGTTCCCTGTGTCATCCGCCAGCCCCACTGTTCTCTCGCCAAATATCGGCGTACGGGGATCTACATCTCATTCCGTACCCCGGGTGCTCTGTTCTGCCTCCACACCCGTCGGTCTTTCCCTCCTGGGACGAGCGTGACCGTGTTCTAGCCCACGTAAGCCAACACCTCCTCCCTCCTTCGCTGTCAAACGCCTTCTCTACCTTCCTGCTTTTCGCCTGCTTCCTGCCTCTTTCCCTCCCAGCAACGCTTGGATCCTTTCATCTCGTCCCAGGGTTCTAAGTGTTGTGTGTGTGTGTATGTATCTGTGTATGTGAAGCTCAACTGCGCCATCCCAACACCTGGAGAGCAGAGGCACAACTCTCCCTAAAATGGAGGAGTGCAGTATCTCTGGTGGCGGCCTGCCCGGTGGAGCATGGCGCCACATATTATACCATAATATTACCAGTTATACATACTAGATTCTTTGATAGGGCGTTGATCCAGGGAATTAGTCTGATTGCCGTACCTGGAGTCAGGATGGAATTTTTTCCCCCAATGTGGAGCTTAGTGTTGCCACATGGTTTTTTTTTGCCTTCCTCTGGATCAACATGTTAGGCTATGGGTTGAACTAGATGGACTTAAAGTCTTCCTTCAACCTTAAAAACTATGTTACTATGGATGCCTTTCTTGAAAACTATAATAATAATATATAATAATATAATATATAAAAATCGCAGTCTCTTTTGATGCCCAGATACAGGGAGCGCTGTAATGACAGACAACAGGGGTCTTCAACAGGCCCCTGGCTGTCATAGCACCCATGGGCGCCACGCATAAGATGTGCCCCCTTGCTGAGTGTGACAACAGTTGGGGGCGGAGCACACAGCTTCCGGATCACAAACGGTTATCGGCAGCTTTAACTGTTAGAAAGTTTGATAATTTAAATTTTTCCACCAGATTGACAGTTGACCCCGCCCCTTAGCGCCAGTTTTGAATATTTAACTGACGAAAGGTTCCGTATCATGTCTGAGGATTCCAGCCACAAGTCGGAAAATGAGCATTTGTCTTAGAGCAGGGGTGGGCAGCTCCAGGCCTCGAGGGCCACACACAGTCCAGGTTTTCTGGATATCCTTAGCATTTGACAGTTGGAATCATCACCTGTGCAGGACATTAAATTACCAACTGTCAAATGCTAAGGATATACAGAAAACCTGCACTGTGTACGGCCCTCGAGGCCTGGAGTTGCCCACCCCTGTCTTAGAGGGTACTCCCAGAGAATCGCTCATTGGATCCAAAAACTGTGTGATCACAAACTTACTTCGATAAAGACACTAGTCTTTACTAAACAATAAAAGTCTGAAATCCCTTAAAATAAATATGGAAAATCTCTTTGGACCTGGCTGTTTTTGAATGACTCCGACCCCCTGGTCTCTAAACTGAAAATGATCTCTTCCCTCTTCCCCCATATGAGAAATCTGCAGGCGGACGAGTGGTTTATCTCGAACCTGTCAAGTTGTTTTGTGATATTAAACCGCCCCCAATGTGTATTAAATGATGCAATGTGCATCTGTAAGGCTATGTTCACATGTTCAGCTTTTGTAAGCCAAAATCAGAAGTGGATGAAAAATGAAGACGTGGTGACATCTTGCTATTTTCCTCTGATTGTTCCACTCCTGGGTTTGGCTTGTAAATAATGACCAAATACTCAACGTGTGAACGTAGCCTGAAGGAAAGTGTCACCATTTCTGTATTTTTCATCTACACCTGATTTTGGCTTAGAAGAACTGATGTGAAAAACTTTAACATGGGAACGTAGCCTAACATGGTTTCTAAAAACATAATTCCACCTACTTATCTTAAAAAGACTTGATATGCCGAGGTGACTACACGCACATACCTGTCAACAGTCATAGGGGAGACACTTTTGCTGACTGTCTCTAAAGTTCATTCATGATATTTTTTTAACTTATTCACACCCTCTGCATTGTAATATATTCACATCATTGCAGGTATTCAGTAAAGGAGAATTGTGTTAAGGACCTGTGGTGATGTCACTGCCATGTGACTCTTATGGGTGGAGCTAAGCCTACATTTCTTTCACGTCAGGCTCGCTTAGATCTGCCCATTACGATCACATTGTCGTGACATTGCCACAGGTCCTTCTACAGTTTCCCTATACTGATCTCGGCTCACTAACCCCTTCCCGACCCTTGACGTAATGGTATGTCATGGGTCGGGGTCCCGATGTTTAATGTAAGCTCCAGCAGTGAGCTCACATCATTCACCTGACATCTCAGTTGATCTCATCATTAGCTCAGATGTCAGGATTCCAGCACCGATCGGATCTGGGATCAGATTGGTCATTCACTGCCAGCTGGATCCAAAACCACTACGGCATGGATTGCGCTGTTCCCTGCCGATATCAGAGATCCTGCGATAAGATTGTTGGATCTCTGGTGGTCACCTGATAGCCCCAGGTCCTGGTGTGAACCCAGAAGCTATCAGGGATCCTGTCAGTTGTTGGCAAGCGCTGTAATTAGAAATGTCAGCTCAAACCGTAAAAAATAAGTCGTCACAGCCCCAGATCCCGAAAAATGAGGACGCTACGGGGCGAGGAACATGGCGCAAAAAGTGTGATTCTTTTTTTTTTCAAACATCTGATCTTTTTTCACCACTTAGATACCAGTAAAAGTAACATGTTTGCTATGTACGAACTTGTACTGACCTGAGGCATCATACCGTCATCATATCAGTTTTACCATATAGTGATCATGGCAAATAACAAACCCAAAAATCCAACGTGTAATTGCACTTCTTTTGGAATTGTCGGGGTCGTTGCGACAATACACTCCTTCACCAGTCACTCCAAATTAAACGAAGAGCATGGGGTACCCAAGTAAGAATGAGTCAGACAAGGTATCTGGTTCAATCTCAGTGCATGCTCAGCAACGGTCACAGCAACTGGCTTTTATTTCCGGGTACACTACATTTTATACTCTAGGGACTAGGCGTGAAATGGCCAGGACAAGGTGGGATTAGATGGGGGTTAGGTGGAGTTAGGCTAATATATCTATCTCTGTTAGTAATAATTAGTCCTTTGTCTTTTCTGCTGAGTCCATCCTTCTTCTTGACACGGTGCCATCTCTGGGCTCCTGGTAGTAGGACATCTCAGGTTTCTCCTGATACTCCTTGACACAGGCATCCAAGGACAGCTTATCTCCTCAGTTCTCATCCATCTCAACACAACAGTATCTTCTTTTCAGCAGACAGATATATCTATTGGGTGCTAGGTTAAGGGAAAAACTTATTGTTTCTCACCTAGAATATTAGTAAAAATATAAAATATAAAAGTATATCAAGAAAATATAAGTCAGTCAGTGGAAAAGTGTCTTTTCTACCTCTCTACCTCGACAGAATTTCACAGCACTTGGAGTTTTTTCCCATTTCCCTGTACACTGTATGGTAAAATAAATAATTGCATTTGAAAGTACAACTCGTCCCGCAAAAAACAAGACATCATATGTCTATATTGAAAGAAAAATAAAAAAGTTATGGCTCTTGGAAGCAGGGGAGCAAAAAACAAAAAACTAAAAATCTCCGGATGGTGAAGGGGTTAAGATCACATGGTCGTGACATCACTACAGGTCCTTCTACAGCATTAGTGAATTTCGGAAGGTCCTTAAGTGATGTTAATATATTACAGTACGGAAGCGGGTGTGTGACTATGTTTAAACAACTGTGTGAATGTGGGTTGATGCGACTGATTGCCGCCCCGATGACATAATACAAGCATCTAAAATGCTTCGTTATGATAAATACATGGGTTGTTTTGTTGTAAACCAGGTTACTGATGCACAGTGCATGATCCAAATAACATCAGGGGTGGTTCTCCAGCGTTTTCGGTGCATTGTTCTGCCAGGAGATGCACATTTGTTACAGAAAACGTCTGCTCCAAGTACTCGCCATGTGCACAAAGCCTTAAACAGCAGCTGCAAAGCTATTCCCAATGGTAATAATAAAAATGTCGCGCCACAGCTGCATCAAATACAAATTCGAAGTGTTAAGTCTCCCAGAAAATGGTGTCAGTAGTTACTTTTTTTTTTTACAATTTTTGTACATTTTTCTGGATTCATTTACATAAATGATGACTCATTTTGTACAGTCGGGCGCAGTTTTAACGTTCACCTTTTCTTGTGTTCTGTCTGTTCCAGGCTGGTTTACTGGCTCTCCTTCGCCATTGGGCGATCCTTCCGTGGTTTTGGTTATGGCCTGACGTTCCTGCCTTTGCTCAGCATGATGATATGCAATCTCTACTTCATGTTTGTCATTGAACCGGAAAAAATGGTCTTTCTGGGGAGCAAAGGTGTACCCCAGCATTGATGGCAGACCATGGGGTCATTATCTCCGCAGGTTCTTCACCTTAGAGAGTGAGGATAGTGGTGGATAGCAAGTAAGACTATGACTATTGCAGATTCTGAAGTATTTGGATAGTTTTCCTACAGTCACTGCCTACAAACACTCACTCAGTCTTCCATAAAAGCAAAATGGCACCATCTAGTCTATTAAAATGTCTCGCCATCTAGAAGTACTTGGGACTGGTGGGTGCTGTCATCTACTCATTAATACACGGGACTTTCAAGCGATGGGATTATTGGAAGGGTGTCAATAAATACTAAAGAAAATTGCAGGTTACAACGGCAGTTAACACTTTTTTTCAGATGTCAATGGTGTTTTCTGCCAGTGTGTGCTGTGGGGGTCCTCATGCTCTCGAATACAAGGTTTGCGGTGGGTTTTCTTACTTTCTGTAGCAGATATGTCTTTAGTTTTATATAAATTGGATATTTCTCTTCACACAACATTAATAAAGTTTATTTATTAGTACTTTTCTGATCAGTTGTAAATAAAATGTATTATAATAAAGATTATGACTGAGTGTTATTACTAAATAATGGAACATAAATACTACAGATCAGCTGTAACATCACTGAGAACGCCTCTTATCATCACTAGAGATCAGACATCACTGAGAACGTCTCCCATCATCACTAGAGATCAGACATCACTGAGAACGTCTCCTATCATCATCACTAGAGATCAGACATCACTGAGAACGTCTCCTATCATCATCACTAGAGATCAGACATCACTGAGAACGTCTCCCATCATCATCACTAGAGATCAGACATCACTGAGAACGTCTCCTATCATCATCACTAGAGATCAGACATCACTGAGAACGTCTCCCATCATCACTAGAGATCAGACATCACTGAGAACGTCTCCTATCATCACTAGAGATCAGACATCACTGAGAACGTCTCCTATCATCATCACTAGAGATCAGACATCACTGAGAACGTCTCCTATCATCATCACTAGAGATCAGACATCACTGAGAACGTCTCCTATCATCACTAGAGATCAGACATCACTGAGAACGTCTCCCATCATCACTAGAGATCAGACATCACTGAGAACGTCTCCCATCATCACTAGAGATCAGACATCACTGAGAACGTCTCCCATCATCACTAGAGATCAGACATCACTGAGAACGTCTCCCATCATCACTAGAGATCAGACATCACTGAGAACGTCTCCCATCATCACTAGAGATCAGACATCACTGAGAACGTCTCCTATCATCACTAGAGATCAGACATCACTGAGAACGTCTCCCATCATCATCACTAGAGATCAGACATCACTGAGAACGTCTCCCTTCATCACTAGAGATCAGACATCACTGAGAACGTCTCCCATCATCTCTAGAGATCAGACATCACTGAGAACGTCTCCTATCATCACTAGAGATCAGACATCACTGAGAACGTCTCCTATCATCACTAGAGATCAGACATCACTGAGAACGTCTCCCATCATCACTAGAGATCAGACATCACTGAGAACGTCTCCCATCATCACTAGAGATCAGACATCACTGAGAACGTCTCCTATCATCACTAGAGATCAGACATCACTGAGAACGTCTCCCATCATCACTAGAGATCAGACATCACTGAGAACGTCTCCTATCACTAGAGATCAGACATCACTGAGAACGTCTCCCATCATCACTAGAGATCAGACATCACTGAGAACGTCTCCCATCATCACTAGAGATCAGACATCACTGAGAACGCCTCTTATCATCACTAGAGATCAGACATCACTGAGAACGTCTCCTATCATCATCACTAGAGATCAGACATCACTGAGAACGTCTCCTATCATCACTAGAGATCAGACATCACTGAGAACGTCTCCCATCATCACTAGAGATCAGACATCACTGAGAACGCCTCTTATCATCACTAGAGATCAGACATCACTGAGAACGTCTCCTATCATCATCACTAGAGATCAGACATCACTGAGAACGTCTCCTATCATCACTAGAGATCAGACATCACTGAGAACGTCTCCTATCATCACTAGAGATCCGACATCACTGAGAACGTCTCCCATCATCACTAGAGATCAGACATCACTGAGAACGTCTCCCATCATCACTAGAGATCAGACATCACTGAGAACGTCTCCTATCATCACTAGAGATCAGACATCACTGAGAACGTCTCCCATCATCACTAGAGATCAGACATCACTGAGAACGTCTCCCATCATCACTAGAGATCAGACATCACTGAGAACGTCTCCCCTCATCACTAGAGATCAGACATCACTGAGAACGTCTCCCATCATCGCAAGAGATCAGACATCACTGAGAACGTCTCCTATCATCACTAGAGATCAGACATCACTGAGAACGTCTCCCATCATCACTAGAGATCAGACATCACTGAGAACGTCTCCTATCATCACTAGAGATCAGACATCACTGAGAACGTCTCCTATCATCACTACAGATCAGACATCACTGAGAACGTCTCCCCTCATCACTAGAGATCAGACATCACTGAGAACGTCTCCTATCATCACTAGAGATCAGACATCACTGAGAACGTCTCCTATCATCACTAGAGATCAGACATCACTGAGATCGTCTCCTATCATCACTAGAGATCAGACATCACTGAGAACGTCTCCTATCACTAGAGATCAGACATCACTGAGAACGTCTCCTATCACTAGAGATCAGACATCACTGAGAACGTCTCCCATCATCACTAGAGATCAGACATCACTGAGAACGTCTCCCATCATCACTAGAGATCAGACATCACTGAGAACATCATCATCACTAGAGATCAGACATCACTGAGAACGCCTCCTATCATCACTAGAGATCAGACATCACTGAGAACGTCTCCCATCATCACTAGAGATCAGACATCACTGAGAACGTCTCCTATCATCACTAGAGATCAGACATCACTGAGAACGTCTCCCATCATCACTAGAGATCAGACATCACTGAGAACGTCTCCCTCATCACTAGAGATCAGACATCACTGAGAACGTCTCCTATCATCACTAGAGATCAGACATCACTGAGAACGTCTCCTATCATCACTAGAGATCAGACATCACTGAGAACGTCTCCTATCATCACTAGAGATCAGACATCACTGAGAACGTCTCCTATCATCACTAGAGATCAGACATCACTGAGAACGTCTCCTATCATCACTAGAGATCAGACATCACTGAGAAGTCTCCTATCATCACTAGAGATCAGACATCACTGAGAACGTCTCCCATCATCACTAGAGATCAGACATCACTGAGAACGTCTCCTCATCACTAGAGATCAGACATCACTGAGAACGTCTCCATCATCACTAGAGATCAGACATCACTGAGAACGTCTCCTATCATCACTAGAGATCAGACATCACTGAGAACGTCTCCTATCATCACTAGAGATCAGACATCACTGAGAACGTCTCCTATCATCACTAGAGATCAGACATCACTGAGAACGTCTCCTATCATCACTAGAGATCAGACATCACTGAGAACGTCTCCATCATCACTAGAGATCAGACATCACTGAGAACGTCTCCTATCATCACTAGAGATCAGACATCACTGAGAACGTCTCCATCATCACTAGAGATCAGACATCACTGAGAACTCTCCTATCATCACTAGAGATCAGACATCACTGAGAACGTCTCCATCATCACTAGAGATCAGACATCACTGAGAACGTCTCCTATCATCACTAGAGATCAGACATCACTGAGAACGTCTCCATCATCACTAGAGATCAGACATCACTGAGAACGTCTCCTATCATCACTAGAGATCAGACATCACTGAGAACGTCTCCTATCATCACTAGAGATCAGACATCACTGAGAACGTCTCCTATCATCACTAGAGATCAGACATCACTGAGAACGTCTCCTATCATCACTAGAGATCAGACATCACTGAGAACGTCTCCATCATCACTAGAGATCAGACATCACTGAGAACGTCTCCTATCATCACTAGAGATCAGACATCACTGAGAACGTCTCCTATCATCACTAGAGATCAGACATCACTGAGAACGTCTCCATCATCACTAGAGATCAGACATCACTGAGAACTTCCTATCATCACTAGAGATCAGACATCACTGAGAACGTCTCCTATCATCACTAGAGATCAGACATCACTGAGAACGTCTCCTATCATCACTAGAGATCAGACATCACTGAGAACGTCTCCTATCATCACTAGAGATCAGACATCACTGAGAACGTCTCCCATCATCACTAGAGATCAGACATCACTGAGAACATCTCCATCATCACTAGAGATCAGACATCACTGAGAACGTCCCATCATCACTAGAGATCAGACATCACTGAGAACGTCTCCTATCATCACTAGAGATCAGACATCACTGAGAACGTCCCTATCATCACTAGAGATCAGACATCACTGAGAACGTCTCCTATCATCACTAGAGATCAGACATCACTGAGAACGTCTCCCATCATCACTAGAGATCAGACATCACTGAGAACGCTCCTATCATCACTAGAGATCAGACATCACTGAGAACGTCTCCCATCATCACTAGAGATCAGACATCACTGAGAACGCTCCTATCATCACTAGAGATCAGACATCACTGAGAACGTCTCCCATCATCACTAGAGATCAGACATCATGAGAACGTCTCCTATCATCACTAGAGATCAGACATCACTGAGAACGTCTCCTATCATCACTAGAGATCAGACATCACTGAGAACGTCTCCTATCATCACTAGAGATCAGACATCACTGAGAACTCATCATCACTAGAGATCAGAATCACTGAGAACGTCTCCATCATCACTAGAGATCAGACATCACTGAGAACGTCTCCATCATCACTAGAGATCAGACATCATGAGAACGTCTCCCATCATCACTAGAGATCAGACATCACTGAGAACATCTCCTATCATCACTAGAGATCAGACATCACTGAGAATCTCCTATCATCACTAGAGATCAGACATCACTGAGAACGTCTCCTATCATCACTAGAGATCAGACATCACTGAGAACGTCTCCTATCATCACTAGAGATCAGACATCACTGAGAACGTCTCCTATCATCACTAGAGATCAGACATCACTGAGAACGTCTCCTATCATCACTAGAGATCAGACATCACTGAGAACTCTCATCACACTAGAGATCAGACATCACTGAGAACGTCTCCATCATCACTAGAGATCAACATCACTGAGAACGTCTCCATCATCACTAGAGATCAGACATCACTGAGAACGTCTCCATCATCACTAGAGATCAGACATCACTGAGAACTCTCCTATCATCACTAGAGATCAGACATCACTGAGAACGTCTCCATATCACTAGAGATCAGACATCACTGAGAACGTCTCCTATCATCACTAGAGATCAGACATCACTGAGAACGTCTCCCATCATCACTAGAGATCAGACATCACTGAGAACGTCTCTATCATCACTAGAGATCAGACATCACTGAGAACGTCTCCTATCATCACTAGAGATCAGACATCACTGAGAACGTTTTTTTTTTTTTTTTTTTTTTTTTTTTTTTTTTTTTTTTTTTTTTTTTTTTTTTTTTTTTTTTTTTTTTTTTTTTTTTTTTTTTTTTTTTTTTTTTTTTTTTTTTTTTTTTTTTTTTTTTTTTTTTTTTTTTTTTTTTTTTTTTTTTTTTTTTTTTTTTTTTTTTTTTTTTTTTTTTTTTTTTTTTTTTTTTTTTTTTTTTTTTTTTTTTTTTTTTTTTTTTTTTTTTTTTTTTTTTTTTTTTTTTTTTTTTTTTTTTTTTTTTTTTTTTTTTTTTTTCCCCCCCCCCCCCCCCCCCCCCCCCCCCCCCCCCCCCCCCCCCCCCCCCCCCCCCCCCCCCCCCCCCCCCCCCCCCCCCCCCCCCCCCCCCCCCCCCCCCCCCCCCCCCCCCCCCCCCCCCCCCCCCCCCCCCCCCCCCCCCCCCCCCCCCCCCCCCCCCCCCCCCCCCCCCCCCCCCCCCCCCCCCCCCCCCCCCCCCCCCCCCCCCCCCCCCCCCCCCCCCCCCCCCCCCCCCCCCCCCCCCCCCCCCCCCCCCCCCCCCCCCCCCCCCCCCCCCCCCCCCCCCCCCCCCCCCCCCCCCCCCCCCCCCCCCCCCCCCCCCCCTGAGAACGTCTCCTATCATCACTAGAGATCAGACATCACTGAGAACGTCTCCTATCATCACTAGAGATCAGACATCACTGAGAACGTCTCCCATCATCACTAGAGATCAGACATCATGAGAACGTCTCCTATCATCACTAGAGATCAGACATCACTGAGAACGTCTCCTATCATCACTAGAGATCAGACATCACTGAGAACGTCTCCCTATCATCACTAGAGATCAGACATCACTGAGAACGTCTCCTATCATCACTAGAGATCAGACATCACTGAGAACGTCTCCTATCATCATAGAGATCAGACATCATGAGAACGTCTCCATCATCACTAGAGATCAGACATCACTGAGAACGTCTCCATCATCACTAGAGATCAGACATCACTGAGAACGTCTCCATCATCACTAGAGATCAGACATCACTGAGAACATCTCCTATCATCACTAGAGATCAGACATCACTGAGAACGTCTCCTATCATCACTAGAGATCAGACATCACTGAGAACGTCTCCTATCATCACTAGAGATCAGACATCACTGAGAACGTCTCCTATCATCACTAGAGATCAGACATCACTGAGAACGTCTCCATCATCACTAGAGATCAGACATCACTGAGAACGTCTCCTATCATCACTAGAGATCAGACATCACTGAGAACGTCTCCTATCATCACTAGAGATCAGACATCACTGAGAACGTCTCCTATCATCACTAGAGATCAGACATCACTGAGAACGTCTCCCTATCATCACTAGAGATCAGACATCACTGAGAACGTCTCCTCCCATCATCACTAGAGATCAGACATCACTGAGAACGTCTCCTTCATCACTAGAGATCAGACATCACTGAGAACGTCTCCTATCATCACTAGAGATCAGACATCACTGAGAACGTCTCCCATCATCACTAGAGATCAGACATCACTGAGAACGTCTCCCATCATCACTAGAGATCAGACATCACTGAGAACGTCTCCTATCATCACTAGAGATCAGACATCACTGAGAACGTCTCCTATCATCACTAGAGATCAGACATCACTGAGAACGTCTCCTATCATCACTAGAGATCAGACATCACTGAGAACGTCTCCTATCATCACTAGAGATCAGACATCACTGAGAACGTCTCCCATCATCACTAGAGATCAGACATCACTGAGAACGTCTCCTATCATCACTAGAGATCAGACATCACTGAGAACGTCTCCTATCATCACTAGAGATCAGACATCACTGAGAACGTCTCCCATCATAAGAGATCAGACATCACTGAGAACGTCTCCTATCATCACTAGAGATCAGACATCAACTGAGAACGTCTCCTATCATCACTAGAGATCAGACATCACTGAGAACTTATTCCATCATCACTAGAGATCAGACATCACTGAGAACGTCTCCTATCATCACTAGAGATCAGACATCACTGAGAACGTTCCATCATCACTAGAGATCAGACATCACTGAGAACGTCTCCTATCATCACTAGAGATCAGACATCACTGAGAACGTCTCCCATCATCACTAGAGATCAGACATCACTGAGAACGTCTCCCATCATCACTAGAGATCAGACATCACTGAGAACGTCTCCTATCATCACTAGAGATCAGACATCACTGAGAACGTCTCCTATCATCACTAGAGATCAGACATCACTGAGAACGTCTCCTATCATCACTAGAGATCAGACATCACTGAGAACTTCATCATCACTAGAGATCAGACATCACTGAGAACGTCTCCTATCATCACTAGAGATCAACATCACTGAGAACGCTCCTATCACACTAGAGATCAGACATCACTGAGAACGTCCTCTATCATCACTAAGATCAACATCACTGAGAACGTCTCCATCATCACTAAGATCAACATCACTGAGAACGTCTCCACATCACTAGAGATCAGACATCACTAGAACGTCTCCTATCATCACTAGAGATCAGACATCACTGAGAACGTCTCCCACATCACTAAGATCAACATCACTGAGAACGTCTCCTATCATCACTAGAGATCAACATCACTGAGAACGCTCCCATCATCACTAGAGATCAGACATCCACTGAGAACGCTCCCATCATCACTAAGTCAACATCACTGGAACTCTCCCATCATCACTAGAGATCAGACATCACTGAGAACGTCTCCATCATCACTAGAGATCAGACATCACTGAGAACTTCCCATCATCACTAAGATCACATCACTGAGAACGTCTCCACATCACTAGAGATCAACATCACTGAGAACGTCTCCACATCACTAGAGATCAGACATCACTGAGAACGTCTCCCATCATCACTAAGATCAGACATCACTGAGAACGTCTCCATCATCACTAGAGATCAGACATCACTGAGAACGTCTCCTATCATCACTAAATCAACATCCTGAGAACTCTCCCATCATCACATAGAGATCAGACATCACTGAGAACGTCTCTCATCACTAGAGATCAGACATCACTGAGAACTCTCCCATCATCACTAGAGATCAACATCACTGAGAACTCTCCATCATCACTAGAGATCAACATCACTGAGAACGTCTTCATCACTAGAGATCAGACACACTGAGAACGTCTCCCATCATCACTAGAGATCAGACATCACTGAGAACGTCTCCCATCATCACTAGAGATCAGACATCACTGAGAACGTCTCCCATCATCACTAAGACAGACATCACTGAGAACTCCCATCATCACTAGAGATCAGACATCACTGAGAACGTCTCCACATCACTAGATCAGACATCACTGAGACTCCCATCACTAGAGATCAGACATCACTGAGAACGTCTCCATCATCACTAGAGATCAGACATCACTGAAACGTCTCCCTAATCAATCACTAGAGATCACATCACAAACTCTCCTATCATCACTAGAGATCAATCACTGAGAACGCTCCTCATCATCACTAGAGATCAGACATCACTGAGAACGTCTCCTATCATACTAGAATCAGACATCACTGAGAACGTCTCCATCCTACAGAATCAAGAATCTACATCACTAAGTATCCATATACTAGAGATCAGACATCACTGAGAACGCTCCCATCATCACTAAGATCAGACATCACTGAGAACTCTCCATCATCACTAGAGATCAGACATCACAGAACGTCTCCATCATCCTAAGATCAGAATCACTGAGAACGTCTCCTATCATCACTAGAGATCAGACATCACTGAGAACGTCTCCTATCATCACTAGAGATCAGACATCACTGAGAACGTCTCCCTATACACTAAGTCACATCACTGAGAATCACATCACAGAACGACATCACTGAGAACGTCTCACATCACTAGAGATCAGACATCACTGAGAACGCTCCTAACTCATCTAGAGATCAGACATCACTGAGAAACGTCTCCTATCATCACTAGAGATCAGACATCACTGAGAACGTCTCCATCATCACTAGAGATCAGACATCACTGAGAACGTCTCCTATCATCACTAGGATCAGACATCACTGAGAACGTCTCCTATCATCACTAGAATCAGACATCACTGAAACTCTCATCATCACTGATAGAACTTCATCACTGAGAACGTACTCCTAACTCCTAATAAGATCAGACATCACTGAGAACGTCTCCCATCATCACTAGAGATCAGACATCACTGAAACGTCTCCCATCATCACTAGAGATCAGACATCACTGAGAACTCTCATCATCACAGAGCAGAATCACTGGAACGTCTCCTATCATCACTAGATCAGAACACTGAGAACGTCTCCTATCATCACTAGAGATCAGACATCACTGAGAACGTCTCCTCACTATCGCATCACTGAGATACTCCACAAGAAGTTCCACATCACTGAGAGTCAGACATCACTGAGAATCGCCATCACTAAAGTCACTTATACAGAACATCACTGAGAACGTCTCCTCATATCACTAGAGATCACATCACTAAACGATCCTCACTAGAGATCGACATCACTGAGAACTTCAACATCACAGAGAAACAAACGTCTCCATCTCACTAGAGATCAGACATCACTGAGAACGTCTCCCATCATCAAAGATCAGCATCACTGAGAACGTCTCCTATCACTAGAGATCAGACATCACTGAGAATCTCCCATCATCACTAGAGATCACTCACAGAACGTCTCCTTCACTAGAAACAGACATCACTGAGAACGTCTCCTCATCACTAGAGATCAGACATCACTGAGAACGTCTCCATCATCACTAGAGATCAACATCACTGAGAACGTCCTCTCCAATCACTAGACAGAACACAGATCCCTATCACTAGAGATCAGACATCACTGAGAACGTCTCTATCATCACTAGAGATCAGACATCACTGAGAACGTCTCCTATCATCACTAGAGATCAGACATCACTGAGAACGTCTCCCATCATCACTAGAGATCAGACATCACTGAGAACGTCCCTATCATACTAGAGATCAGACATCACTGAGAACGTCTCCCATCATCACTAGAGATCAGACATCACTGAGAACGTCTCCATCATCACTAGAGATCAGACATCACTGAGAACGTCTCCATCATCACTAGAGATCAGACATCACTGAGAACGTCTCCTATCATCACTAGAGATCAGACATCACTGAGAACGTCTCCCTCATCACTAGAGATCAGACATCACTGAGAACGTCTCCTATCATCACTAGAGATCAGACATCACTGAGAAGTCTCCCCCATCATCACTAGAGATCAGACATCACTGAGAACGTCTCCCCTCATCACTAGAGATCAGACATCACTGAGAACGTCTCCCATCATCACTAGAGATCAGACATCACTGAGAACGTCTCCTATCATCACTAGAGATCAGACATCACTGAGAACGTCTCCTATCATCACTAGAGATCAGACATCACTGAGAACGTCTCCCATCATCACTAGAGATCAGACATCACTGAGAACGTCTCCCATCATCACTAGAGATCAGACATCACTGAGAACGTCTCCTATCATCACTAGAGATCAGACATCACTGAGAACGTCTCCTATCATCACTAGAGATCAGACATCACTGAGAACATCTCCCATCATCACTAGAGATCAGACATCACTGAGAACGTCTCCTATCATCACTAGAGATCAGACATCACTGAGAACATCATCATCACTAGAGATCAGACATCACTGAGAACGTCTCCTATCATCACTAGAGATCAGACATCACTGAGAAACGTCTCCCATCATCACTAGAGATCAGACATCACTGAGAACGTCTCCCATCATCACTAGAGATCAGACATCACTGAGAACGTCTCCTATCATCACTAGAGATCAGACATCACTGAGAACGTCTCCTATCATCACTAGAGATCAGACATCACTGAGAACGTCTCCTATCATCACTAGAGATCAGACATCACTGAGAACATCATCATCACTAGAGATCAGACATCACTGAGAACGTCTCCTATCATCACTAGAGATCAGACATCACTGAGAACGTCTCCTATCATCACTAGAGATCAGACATCACTGAGAACGTCTCCTATCATCACTAGAGATCAGACATCACTGAGAACGTCTCCCATCATCACTAGAGATCAGACATCACTGAGAACATCTCCCATCATCACTAGAGATCAGACATCACTGAGAACGTCTCCCGTCATCACTAGAGATCAGACATCACTGAGAACGTCTCCTATCACTAGAGATCAGACATCACTGAGAACGTCTCCCATCATCACTAGAGATCAGACATCACTGAGAACATCTCCCATCATCACTAGAGATCAGACATCACTGAGAACGTCTCCCGTCATCACTAGAGATCAGACATCACTGAGAACGTCTCCCGTCATCACTAGAGATCAGACATCACTGAGAACGTCTCCTATCATCACTAGAGATCAGACATCACTGAGAACGTCTCCCATCATCACTAGAGATCAGACATCACTGAGAACGTCTCCTATCATCACTAGAGATCAGACATCACTGAGAACGTCTCCTATCATCACTAGAGATCAGACATCACTGAGAACGTCTCCTATCACTAGAGATCAGACATCAGTGAGAACGTCTCTCATCATCACTAGAGATCAGACATCACTGAGAACGTCTCCTATCATCACTAGAGATCAGACATCACTGAGAACGTCTCCTATCATCACTAGAGATCAGACATCACTGAGAACGTCTCCCATCATCACAAGAGACCTCCGTCTTTGACCTCTAATACACTCAAATCAAAGCTTTTCCTTTGTGCTGAGCAAGTACAAGTGCCCTACAACAGGTATTTGCAAAAGGAGTGTTCAGTTTGGCTTCATGTCATAAGTTATGTGATAAAGTTCATTAAAAGATTAATATAGATTTTTGGGATCGATATTCCAATAGAAGTCTTCTTTCTTTCTGAAGAGATAGGTTGTGTACATAATTTCTCATAGGAGCAATGTATGTCCTATAAGTCTCCTTGCGCCAACATTTTTGCTCCCACTTGGCCCCTATTCCTGTCCATTTACTTTGGTGCAATAGTGTGCATGTCTGGCCACTAGGGGAGCAGTGACTTATTTCTTTTAAATGGCGCATTGTCGTGGCTGATTGTGCAGACTTTATTGTTTAGGATAGACCACAAGCTTGCCACAAGGAATTTAATAATTTTTGGGCCAAAGTGTCAAAAATTATTTTGTATTTCTACTGAAATTTTGGAGTTAAATTAGAAAACCCAGGTAATCACCGTAATATTGTTATATTACATAACATACAGAAAGCCTCTCCTTGTCTTACAATCACAACATTCTTTGTATTGTTGATTCACTTGTCGCGTAAACTCCCTCTGAACCCAGTCTAATTCCAGAGTCAATAGGAGGTTCAGGTTTGTTCATTAACCTGCTGATCGATTGTATACAGACAAAGAATGTACAATACCCGACTCGTTAGGACCGGTTACTAATTATCAGGTCACTAGTGGGTCATTCCATGTCAAGTGATCCAAAAATGAATATTTTTTTTCCCTGACGTCCTCAGATTTTTTTTAATTTTTTTTCTATATGAAGAACAACTTTAGTTAATTACAAAAAAAAAGTTTTGAATTTTTTTCTTTATCAGTTAATTTTTTACAGATTTTTAAAGTTTTAAAAAAGTGCGAATTTTGGCCTGGTATGGCTTTACATTTTCTATCATATCTCGGGCTAGAAATAAGATAGAGAAACAAAATAAACACCAATCTACTCAGAACTATACAGGCTTTCACCAGATATGTCACAAGAGGATCTTTGTTAATATTTTACCCATGTGATCGCAAGCGCAAAACTTTAAAACGCATTTCCGAAAAATCGGCGCGCTTTAAATATTTCAAAAACTGCCCATGTGTCTGCTATGCTCTTAGCCACATCTCTACCAAATTTCAAGTTGGGATCGCGATGGAATCATATTTTAAACTATTTTAATATTAATAGCGTCAATGGGTCATTCTATATCAAGTGATCTAAATATGAATATTTTTTTTTTACCTGACGTCTTTAGATTTTTTTAATTCTTTTTCTTTATGAAGTACTACTTTAGTTAATTACAAATTAAAAGTTTAGAATTTTTTTCTTCATCAGTTAATTTTTTACAGATTTTTAAAGTTTAAAAAAAGGGTGAATTTTGGCCTGGTATGACTTTACATTTTTTTTTATCTCAGGCTACAAATTAGATAATGAAGTGGGAGAGGCATCATTTTACTCAGAACGGTAACAGCTTTCATTTGATATGTTACAAGACTATGTTTCTTTATATCAAATTCAAACTATTGACGGGCAATTGGGAAAAAATGACTGATTGTGTTCTTGGTTATATTTGTGCAGAGATTCAACTTGGGACCTGTCAAATTTATATATTTTTTTATTTTATGGTTGTATGAGTTATCACAACTTATTAAATAAAACATTTATATGAAACAAAAAAGAAACACAAAAAACAAATCCCATAAGTGCCAGGATAAATACATCTTAATCATCAGAACACAACGCTCAGCATTTTCAACTTGAATGTATTGAACAAACCAAAAGAAGAAAGGTGATCATATCCTCAAGTTTGATTAAACAAGATTAAAAGAACCAAAAATGTTAACCCCAATTTATACATATAAATTTGTTTTCTATTCTATCATTAAACATGTGATTTATAAAGTGTTTAATAAGAATAGTACAGTAGTTAAATCATCGTTCTATAAATTATGAACTAATCAAACAATTAATAGTATGTTTTTAAAGTGGCATTTTATCAATTTGTCCCTTCTAGTGGGTGAAATGTAATCTTGTCCATAAACGCTTACTAGCAATCGCCATTTCCTTGTGTGTCAAAGAGTATGTCCGGCCTGTCACGGTGTTAGGCTCCGCCTGAGTTAATATCTGATATTTGTGCACTTTTAAAATGTCTGGCTTTCTTGGATACACAAAGGATGGCGCTGGACCAGAAGGATGCAATAAAGTCAATTCTACTTCTTCATTTTCACAATCTTTGGAGAGTACAGTAGCCAGCCACCAGCGCCAATCATATTCATATTTATTCAAAAGGATTGCAACAGTGTCTATGATAAAATGCTGTTTCTTGAGAAGTAGCAGCCATGTAAGGAAGATAGGTAATAAAAATAAAGATTTACAGTACACTTGAGATAGAACTGTATTACTATAAAGTGAGTTTTAGGGCTAGCGCGCACAGTTTTTTCTGTCTGCAGATACACGCTGCAGTTTTGGCAGCTTGTTTTTCTACCAAGTTTTTACCACATATGCGTTAGTTTTTTTAATCGCTAGTGAAAAAAATGGCAGCTTTTTTATATAAATGATAAATGCTGCGTTTATTGCAGCGATTAAAAAGTAGTTCAAGCAGTGATTTACTCACTCTTGAGTGTTTCCAAAAACACTGCATGTGGTGAACCCCATAGAAATCAATGGGGCTGTTTTTCTGAATGATGATCCCTAAGAATAGCACTGTGTGTATTGGCCCTTAATAATAAAAGCATTAAACTATTAATATATTTACTCACCCATATTTTAGTACACAGCCTTGATGGCTTTGTACAGACTATTGTTTGTTCAGGAGTGAAGATGTCCAGACATGTCAGGACATGAAAGGTCTGAACGAGCTGTCTTACTTCCTGAATGCAGTGGGTGGACACTTAACATGATTGACAGAGCTGCTGGCCTATCATCTGCTCTGCATTCACTGTCTATCCCTGTGCTTTCTCAGGTTGAGCCCTAACAAAGCTTTTTCCTATATGTCCTCTCCTGCTTCTAAGCTGTAACATATCAAAATAATACAGTAATGTCTAAAAATAATGGATTTGATAAATATAGACCCCACGCTTTTAGACCACAGGTTGAACAGATCTGAATTCAAGATTTTTGAACTGACACTATAATAGTAAAATATTTTAAAATATGATCCCATCACTATCCCAACTTGAAATTTGGTACAGATGAGGCTAAGAGCATAAAAGACACATGGGCAGTTTTGGAAAATTTTTATTAAAACATTTTTTCGGAAATGCGTTTCAAAATGTTGCGTTTGCGTTCGCATGGGTAAAAAATTAAAATGAACAAATATACTCTTGTGACATATCTGGTGAAATCCTGGACAGTTCTGAGTAGAATGGTGTTTATTTTGTTTCTCTATCTTATTTCTAGCCCAAGATAAAAAAAAATGTAAAGTCATACCAGGCCAAAATTCACACTTTTTTTAAACTTTAAAAATCTGTAAAAAATTAACTGATGAAGAAAATAATTCTAAACTTTTAATTTGTAATTAACTAAAGTAGTACTTCATAAAGGAAAAAAAATAGAAAAAATCTAAAGACGTCAGGTAAAAAAAAATATTCATATTTAGATCACTTGATATGGAATGACCCATTGACGCTATTAATAGTAAAATATTTTAAAATATGATCCCATCGCGATCCCAACTTGAAATTTGGTACAGATGTGGCTAAGAGCAAAGCAGACACATGGGCAGTTTTTGAAATATTTAAAGCTCGCCGATTTTTCGGAAATGCGTTTTAAAGTTTTGCGCTTGCGATCACATGGGTAAAATATTAACAAAGATCCTCTTGTGACATATCTGGTGAAAGCCTGTATAGTTCTGAGTAGAATGGTGTTTATTTTGTCTCTCTATCTTATTCCTAGCCTTAGTTATGAGGAGAAACGTAAAGGCAGGCAACAGCGAAATTCGCACTTTTTCCGAACTTTGAAAATCATTTTTAAAAAAAATAAATTTTTAAAAAAATTTTCTCTTCACATTTTGCATTGTCTGACATGCTATTATCAAATAACAAAATCTCAAAAGAATTAAAAATATAGAGGTAATAATCATTGGTTCACTTGACATGGAATGATCCTAATAACACCATTGGCAAACAGCGATTTATTGTAAAGTGTAGAGGGGGCTATGTAATAATGGGGGCTATGTAATAATGGGGGCTATGTAATAATGGGGGCTATGTAATAATGGGGGTTATGTAAAATGGGGGTTATGTAATAATGGGGGCTATGTAATAATGGGGGCTATGTAATAATGGGGGCTATGTAATAATGGGGGCTATGTAATAATGGGGGTTATGTAATAATGGGGGTTATGTAATAATGGGGCTATGTAATAATGGGGGCTATGTAATAATGGGGGCTATGTAATAATGGGGGCTATGTAATAATGGGGGCTATGTAATAATGCAGCTGTACGTCACACAATAACAATATCTGCTGAGCTCGGCGGCTTTGCTGTTCTTTTTCTCTCTAGGGGTTTTATGTGGAGTCTTAAAAAAACATGGAAAAAACTTACTTTTTAAGTAAATCAAAGCTTCTCTGTGCTATAAAAATCACATTATCAAATGGGAGAAAACCGCATAAAAGAAAGGCAGCAAACAAGCAATAATCAGAGAGTTATTGTGGTGTGTTGTACAGATGTATTATTATGATATGTAATAAGTAACATTTGGTGATTATAGTTGTAGCTGGCTGCGGCTCAGGGTTTTAGCTGCTGCCTGCTATGATACACCTTGTGGGTTTGATTCCCGCAGAAACCAAATCATAAGAAAATAAGATAATTATTTACTTAAAAGATGTTAAAAATGCAGTTGCCTTTGAAGTGTAGTAAAAAAGCTTTTATGTGCTACAAAAACAACTTTAAAAACACTTTTTAAACATTTGCACCAAAACGCATCAAATAAGAGGCAAACTGCTTAACACAAATGTAGCAAACACAATATTCCGAGAAGCTTTATTATGTTGTGTGGTACAGATGTATTAATATGATCTGTAATTATTAAAATTTGCCTATGTAAGTCAGTGCAGGCTGTAGCTCAGCGCTTTAGCTCCTGCCTGCTATCATTCAGTTTGTGGGTTTGATTCCCACAGACACAAAATCACAAGAAAAGAAGAGGGTTACTTACTTAAAAGATGTTAAAAATGCAGTTACTTTTAAGTTTAGAATCAAATCTTTTCTGTACTATAAAAACCACGTTTCACATTTTCACCAAAAACACATCAAATGAGGGTAAAAACGCATAAAAGAAAGGTAGCAAATACACAATAATCAGAGATTTGTGGTAAAGATGTATCAATTTGTTGTACTATAATCTGTATAAAAGAAATCAGATCTGCAATCAGTAAATTTTGTTTATTGTAGTCATTGCAGGCTGTGGCTCAGGTATTTAGCTGCTGCCTGCTATGATACAGGTTATGTGTTTAATTCCCACAGAAACCAACTCACAAGAACATAAAAACATTATTTACTTAAAAGATCTTAAAATGTAATTACCTTAAGTGCAAAATCAAATCTTTTATGTACTAACAAAAACCACATTAAAATGTTGTTACACATCTGCTCCAAAAATGCATTGAATAAGGGGGAAAAGGTATAAAAGAAATGCAGTAATAGGATTTATTGTGTTGTGTGGTACAGATGTACGAGTATGTTTCACTATAATCTGTATTGATATGATTTGTAATCAGTAAAGTTTGCCTATTGTAGTCATTACAGGCTGTGGCTCAGGGATTTAGCTGCTGCCTGCTATGATACAGGTTGTGAGTTTGATTACTTCAGACATCATATCACAAATAAGGCAAGATAATTATTTACTTAAAAATGCAGTTGATTTTTAAGTGTAGAATAAAAGCTTTTATGTACTATGAAAACCACATTAAAAACGCTTTTTCACATCTGCACCAAAAATGCGTTAATTAAGGGGGAAATGCATAAAAGAAATGCAGCAAACAGGCAATAATCAGAGATTTATTGTGTGGTGTGGGACAGGTGTATTAATATGATCTGTAATCAGTAAAATTTGCCTTTTGTAGACAATGCTGGCTGTGGCTCACAGCTTTAGCTGCTGCCTGCTATGATACAGGTTGTGGGTTTGGTTCCTTCAGAGACCATGTCACAAAACAAGATAATTATTTACTTAAAAATGCACTTGCTTTTTAAGTGCAGAATAAAAGGTTTTATGTACTATAAAAACCACATTAAAAATGTTTCACATCTCACCAAAAATGCACCAAATAAGGGGGAAATTGCATAAAAGGAATGCAGAAAACGCAATAATCAGCGAAGATTTACTGTGTGATAGTGGTATAGATGTATCAGTATAATCTATAATGATCTAATCTGTAATTAGTAAAGTTCACCTGTCAGTGTCAGTGCTGACTGTGGCTCGGGGTTTTAGATGCTGCCTACTATGATAAAGGGTGTGGGTTTGACTCCCACAGAACTCAAATCACAAGAAAATTAGATACTTAGTTAAAAATGGAGTTACCTTTTAAGTGCAGGACAATAGCTTTTTTTGTACTATAAAAACACATTAAAATGTATACATGCTGAAATGGAATAGATGGGTGGAACACCTTCAGATCCTCTATAAGCACACAGTATAAAGAAAACCATGTTAAATTGCTGATGACTTGGTATGATATGCCTGAATTGCTCCATATATTTAACCACACTCTTCTGGACACATGCTGGACACATGCTGGACACATGCTGGAGGTGCAGGCCTACTGGAGAGAGGTGGAGACTGGTGTAGAGAACACTGGACAGGGACCTACCTCTGGAGCCTCTGATCTATTTACTGAATTTGTTTTCTCCTGGTTTAGATACGTCAAGGATAAAATTGCTATTGCACATGTTGACTGCTGCCAAATGTAATTTGTCTTTTCTGGAAGAAGACCGGAGTCCCCACTATGTCTGATTTATATGCTACAATAAAAGATGTATATCATATGGAGAGGCTGACTGCTATATCACATAATAACATAGACATGTTTAACAAAACTTGGAATGCTTGGACGTTGTTCACCGAAAACCTTCAATTGTAAGAACACTTGAAGCCACTGACTCAGGCCAAAGCCTCCTTATACCCTATTATGTGAATTTTGGCCCACTGGACCTCACCGGTTATATAGTTGTCAAGGTAGAAAATACACTTTTCCACTATACTTATATTTTCTTTATATACTTTTATATTATATATTTTTACTAATGCTCTAGATGAGAAACAATAAGTTTTTCCCTTAACCTAGCATCCAATAGATATAGCTGCCTGCTGAAAAGAAGATACTGTTGTGTTGGGATGGATGAGAACTGAGAAGATCAGCTGTCCTTGGATGCCTGTGTCAAGGAGTATCAGGAGAAACTTGAGATGTCCCACATGCCAGGAGCCCAGAGATGGCATCGTGTCAAGAAGAAGGATGGACTCAGCAGAGAAGACAAAGGACTAATTATTACTAACAGAGATAGATACAGTATATTAGCCTAACCCACCTAACCCCCATCTAATCCCACCTTGTCCTGGCCAATTCACGCCTAGTCTCTAGAGTATAAAATGCCGTGTACCCGGAAATAAAGTTAGTTGCTGTGACCATTGCCATTGCTTAATAAAGCAACGAACATATTATAAGTTTGAACCAGATTCTCCGTCTGATTTACTCTTATCTGGTACCATATGTTCATAGTCTAATTTGGAGTGACTGGTGAAGGAGTGTATTGTCGCAACGACCCCGACATAGTCAATCTGTTTTTAGTGGAAATCAAATCAACAATTCAAAAGTATTGAAGTATAAATGAAAAGTCATAGATATTACAAGTATATCATCTAGATGATGTAACACAATCTACCTTAGCGGTGAAAAGACCATGGTAGAGCTAATATCACAAGTAAGAGTTTCATATCGCGATAACAGAACGCCGAACCATCGCATCAAACAAATGTCTAGAAGTCCTTTACCGAACCTTCTCCCAGCCATACCTCATGTTAATACTGTAATTTCCTCCGGGATCAATAAAGTTTATCTTATCTTATCTTATCTTAACAAAATAGCAATCATAGGGTCAATAGATTTAAACCATAACATTGACCTGAATGAACTCTTATCAGGCAGGCTCAGAGGAAATTAAAATGGAAATGAGAGAGGAAGGGGGTATAAGTTCTCACATTGCTGTGAGCATTACATGAGACACCGTATTCAACCTGACGGCTAAAACATTAAGGCTGGCTTCACATTAGCGTTTGTGTCTGCATGCTGATGGCATGCAGACACAAACGCTGTCAGAAGCAGTGTCCAAATGATGTGTCCGCAGCGGATAATGTCCGCCTGCGGACACATCACTAGGGAGTCCGGCAGCCAATCGGCGCTGTCCGGGGGCGGGCCGGGGGCGGAGATCAGCGCCGGAGATCTCCGCCCCCCCCGGCCGCCGGTAAGCTCCGGGACTGTCGGCGGGGAGAACAGCTGATCTGAGAGCTGTTTGAATCTTCCCGCGCCGACACTGAGAGGAGATGTCGGCGCGGGAAGATTCAAACAGCTCTCACATCAGCTGTTCTCCCCGCCGACATCGCTAGGAGATTACAGGCGGCGGGGAGAAGGAGGACAGCAGAGGCTCCAGCTGATCTCCCGGTGGCCGTCGGTGAGCTCCTGTGACATCACCGGCGGCCACTGGGAGATTTTTCAATGGGTCCGCAGCGTTCTCCTGCGGTGTCATGCAGAGGACACTGCGGACCCATTGAAGCCAATGCATTTTTTGTACGCTTGGGGACGCTTGCTGATTGTCCAAGCTCCCCAAACGCACAAAAAAACCCAACATGCTGCGTCCCGGGTGCGGATGCTGGACACCGGAAGCAGCAGATATCGTCCGCATCCGCACCCGAACGCAGCAAACGCAGGCACCATGCGTTCCTATGTTAAACATAGGAACGCAGTGCGCATGCGTTTGACTGCGTATGGGAACGCAGCAATACGCTGCCTTCCCATACGCAAATGTGAAGGCAGCCTAACATCCAGGATGTAAGAGCATGACAAAGGTCACTCTGTAAAATTCCCCCAACAAAATTATAAGTCAACTGTTGCGCTCCTTGTGTTCAGGAGCTCTCAGTATGGCCTCAATGGCGCTTTAAGTCTCGATTGAATAGAGAAGGTGATTGAATAGAGAAGGTAGAAATCAGGTTAAAAGATCACAGGATAAGGAAAAGGGAGAGTTAAGGAAAGGACATTCAAAGGGGAAAAAAGGAGGCATCAAAAATAGGACTAAGAGAAGGTGGGGTAAGGGGACAGGGGCCGACAAGGGGGGCGGAGGGAAGGGCACTCGGTCTCTACATCGGCCATGAATCGCTAATTAGGGTCAGGACCCTGGGCTCATTCCTTCTACAAAAATATCTCTAAAGACTGGGGAGTCTTGAAAGAGGATCCATTCAGTCCAAACGGCGGAGAACTTATCACGGGAGTCTGAAGCGTCCGCAGCAAGTTCCTCCATCCGGAAGATATCCATCATTTCCCTGTACCAATCAAGCATGGTAGGCACATGGCAAGACTTCCAAAACCTCAGGATCACCGCGCGTGCCGCCAAAACACAGAATCGGAGGATATCTTTTTTGTGAAGCTTGATTGATACAGGGAGAATAGACAGTAGTGCTGCCTCTGGGCCACCATTCACCCTCCTACCAGTAATTAAGGTGTAGTTGGCAAACACTTTGGACCAGAACTGCCAAATCTCTCTGCAACTCCACCATACATGAAGCATCGTACCTCTCGCCTCACCACAACGCCAACAGATCTCAGAGGCTCCGGGAAAAATGCTGTGCAGGTTAGCCGGACATAGATACCACCTGGTAAGCAGCTTTTAGTTCCTTTCCTACGCGACACAAGAATTGGCCAGTTTGTGGGTGAAGAGAAAACACTTCTCCCAGTCTTTCTCAGAAATCTAGGCGTCAATCTCACCCGACAAGTGTAGTCAGCTGAGTACAAAAAGGATCTGTATTGGAAGAATTCAAACCATCGGAGTGGCACCGAAGGGGATTTTGACTTGAGCTCCATAAAGGAGGGCAAGTTGCCTTCTAAAAGCATCTGATCTACTTGGGTGTCATCTACACTCTGCCAGCATAGAAAACGACGTCTATGAAATGCCGGTGGGAAAGCTGGATTGGAGAAGAGGGGGTAAACGGGCTAAGTCTGCTATCCGTCAAGAAGGTTTTCACCACAGAGTTCCAGATCATCAGGGTCTCCCTAGTCATATCAGTCAGTGGGCCCACCTTATTTACATCAAGGTGAGAGATCCAAAGCAGGTGTTTCAGTGGAATCGTCAGGCTGTCTTTTTCTATAGCAACCCTTGGTTTGGATGAAGGACTAAACTGACAATCTATAGTTCTAGTGATGGAGGAGGCCATAAAGTAAACCCGTAAATTAGGTAGTCCAACCCCTCCCTTGGTCCATAGCAATGTGAAAATACTCATTAGTATCCTGGGTCACTTTTTACCCCATACAAATTTGGTTACTGGAGACTGCAGCTTGGGAAAAAATCCCTTATCTGGTTAGAGAGGGACCGTTTGGAAAATGTATAAGAGCCGGGGCAATATGTCCATTTTTATGACGTTCATTCTCCCAAACCACGATAATTTAAGTTGTCTGTTCGAGATTAACGCTGTCTCCACGCTCGTTAGGAGGGGCCGGTAATTTAATTGGTATAATTGCGAAGGGTCTGCTGGAATGGATACTTCCAGGTACCTTATAGCCCCAGGTTTCCATTTAAAAGGAAACTTCCTTGCCATACAGGAAACAATCTCCCCGGGTAAGGAGATGTTAAGCGCCTTGGTTTTGGAGCAATTAACTTTAAAATTACTCAAATGGCCGAATTGTTTAAACTCCTTCATGATGGAAGGGATAGAAATCAGGGGCTGTGAAACATATAGCAAAAGATAATCTGCAAACAAAGGCGGTTTGTGGTGTATCTGCCCTATCTTAATCCCGTGGATGTCCACATTGTCCCTAATAGCTGTGGCTAGATGTTCCATTACAATAATATAAAGGAGAGGGGACAATGGGCATCCCTGCCTAGTTCTGTTCTTTATTACAAACGGGGAGGACAAGATGCCACCAATTCTCACCCTCGCCGAGGGAGAAGAATACAAGGAAAGGACTCTGTGCAGGAACCTCGGCCCCAGACCAAGTTGGGACAGCGCCTTCCTCTTGAAGCCCCAGTGGACTCTGTCAAAGGCTTTTTCCGCGTCCACAGAAACCAGACCGAGTGGAATCGAGCTATTTTTTGCCTTAGCTGTAAAGAGCAGAGTTCTAATAGTATTATCTCTCGCCTCTCTGCCTCCGACAAAGCCCACTTGGTCTGAGTTAATCACAGAAGGGAGAAGCGGTGCCAAGCGATCCGCTAATAGTTTAGAAAAGAGTTTAATATCCACGTTCAGTAACGAAATCAGCCTGTAGTTCGAAACTGAAGATAGACTCTTCCCTGGCTTGGGGAGGACGCTGATGTGGGGCTCTAGAGACTGCGGCACAAAACCCGATCCATGCAGCACGGCGTTGAAGGCAGCTAACATTGGAGTAGCCAATTGGAATTTAAGAGTTTTGTAGAAATTTGGTAAGAACCCATCGGGTCCAGGACATTTACCAGAAGGAGTGGACTGAATAGCTTGTAATAATTCCTCCTCAGTGATATCCTCCTCCAGGCTCACCCTGACCCTTTAATCTAACACCGGGACCGCCGTACGTCTAATGTATCATTTATTTTTTCAGATAACTCCGAAGGTTGAAGGTCTGAGAATTGCCCCTGTATATTATATAAGTCAGAGTAGTAAGATCTGAACTCCTCCAGGATCTCAGCCGGGGTGTAGGATTGTTTTCTGGTCCTTGTTTTGACACAGGGGACGAACGGCGGATTCAGGCGGTGGTGAAGCAATTCGGCCAGAGGGTGTTCACACTTATTCGAGGTTGTGTACAACTGATAGGTGGAATAAAACACTGTTTTACATCCTCACCAAAAATACATCAAATGAGGGGGAGATTGCATGAAAGAAATGCAGAAAACCCAATAATCAGAGATTTATTGTGTTGTGTGGTACAAATGTATCAGTATAATCCATAATGATCTGTTCTGTAATTAGACAAATTCACTCATCTCTGTGCTTGCTGTGGCTCAGACCTTTAGCTGCTGCCTGCTATGTTACAGCCTGTCAGTTTGATTCCCACAGAGACCAAATCACAAGAAGAATATTATTTACTTAAACGAAACAGAGCAGAGATCCCTCTCAAGATTAGGGATGGGCGAACTGTTCGTTTTTTGCCGGGTTCGTGACCGGCGTTGCCCTGGTAAGAGGTAAGAGTTACCAAGTGTTCACCCAATATACTTAAACTACACTGACTATGGGAACGCTATGGGGTCCACAAAAACCCCAGAATGTTTGTAAGTCAGTGTTCTCGATGCACTTTCTGTGCTAAATTTTTACTAGGTTATTGGGCTCTCGCCTTCTCTTGTGCTATACAGTCAGTGTTGTTGACTAATTTGAGTTTTCATGATGTGCCTTGGTCTATGAGGGGAACCATGTTTTTATCGGGGATTATTTATCAGCAATAAATGTGCATTTCACTATATGTGCCATAATGTAAACTTTATCATTTGCCTGGTTCTCCCAAGATGCTCGTCTCATCGTTTCTGTGTGGCATTTTAGTAACCCCTAACTTCAGAGATTATGACAATTGACATGAAGATAAGCAGGTGTCCTCACTTATTCACTGAATGTATATAAACACACTAGTGGTGGGTTTACAAGCTAGTATATCGAAAACGATATCCTTTGAACGATCACGTGACCGTGATCGTTCCGACATCATTAGTGCGCTATCACACACAAGAATATTGTTTACGATATCCTTTGAGGCAGCGCAACTGTTAAATAGGAGAGGAAGGAGTGAGCGAAGTAATAAAGTGGCAGGAATAGGAGCTTTTTGAACGATATCGTTCAGCTGTCACACTGAACGATGCTGCTTCCTGATGCAGCGTTAATTGGATGACGAACGATAGATTTGAGGTCAGGATCTCAAATCTAGGATGAACGATCCAACGATCTTTTCATCCTATATCGTTCGTTTACATGTAATGACGCCTAAACGATATCTTTTCAACGATCACAAATCTGTGACGTTTCAAGGATATCGTTCGAGATATCCTAGCATGTAAACCCACCATAAGTTATCAAGTGTTCACCCATTATACTTAAACAACACTGCCCAGGACTACTATGGGCTCCACAACCACCCCAGAATGTTGGCGATAAGCTAGTGTCAGTCCGTGCATCTTCTTTTCTACTTTTCCATTAGATTATTGGGCTCTCGCCTTCTCTTGTGCTATACAGTCAGTGTTTTTGCCTAATTTGCGTTTTCATGATGTGCCTTTGTCTATGAGAGGAACCATGTTTTTAAAAGCAATTAGTTATCAGCCATAAATGTACATTTCACTATATGTGCCATATTGTAAACCTTATCATTTGCCTGGGTTTGACAAGATGCTCGTGTTTCATAATTTCTGTGCAGTTTATTCGAAGAAATGTGGCATTTTAGTAACCTCTAACTTTAGGAGTGCTGACAATTGATATGAAGGTTAGGAGGTGTCATCACATCTTTACTGAATGTATATAGACACTAATTTATCAAGTGTTTACCCAATATATTTGCCTATGGGACTGCTATGGGCTCCACAACCACCTCAGAATGTTTGTGATAAGTCAGTGTCCTACAAACACTTCCTGAAAAACATTATCAGTACATTGTTGAGTGCTCGCCTTCTCTTGTGCTATACAGTCAGTGTTTTAGACTCATTTCAGTTTTCATGATGTTCCTTGTGCCTTGGTCTATTAAGGACACCTTGGTTTTATTAGTCATAAATGTAAAATTCTTTTATGCGCTGAGGAAGTTGCCAGAGGCACACAAAACACGTAGGCTTAATAAAGTGTCCTGGAAAGAAAAAAACACTGTTATCATGTCATTGTTTGGCAGCGCCCATAGTGAAGCTGTCTCGCCCTGGCGGGGGCCGCGGGGTGCTCAGAACCGGGCCCTCTTGTCATCGTGTGGGCTGTGGGATGTCATAGTGGCGTGACCTGGTCCGTGATACCCTCGTCAGGCGAGCAGTAAAAAGGGGATTGTGAATATGGATGAAATAAAAATAAAAGTAAAAATAAATGTGTCGTGACGCCACCCTTGGAATGCGGCCGGTAAAGCTGTTGCTGCAGTTGGGACCTCTGGGGATGATGGAAGTTGCAGCCGGGATGTTTCAGCTCTCTGCGGGAAGAGCGGTTCCCCAGGGCAACCGTAAAGTCTATGGATAGGTAGGGCTCGTTGGGGGTGCAACTTGGTGTATGGAAGAACTGACAGACACAAGGGTAACAAGTCTCCTATACCTTTACTGAAGTCAGAAGCAGGTTCATCCAGGGCACCATTCACAAGTGGTGTTAGGGGTCTGGAGCCTGGAAGCAAGTTGGGCTTTCCACACCTGGCAAGTGCTGAGGCCTCCCTGCTGCGCTGTTCTTGCTGGCCCTGGCTGCTTGAAGCTGTGCTATGACCCTCTCCTCTCTGTCTGTCTTGGCCGTGTGACAGGCGGCTCAGGCCCTTTTTGTGCTACTCTCCTTCACTGCGTCTCCTGAGCTCTGTGTTGTGGCTGTGTCTCCTGACTTTTCTGGTGGGCGAGCAACTTGAAATCACCCGCCCTCCTTGTGTTGGTTGCTGGGCATAAATTCCCTTGCAACCTCGGACTCTGGTATCCATCCTGTGCTCGGTGCTGAGGCGAGCAGGCTCTGCTCCACTCCTCACACCTTTTCTCCACTTCCCTCAGACCCTCACCGCGGGTCACTCACACTGGCTAGCCAGTAACCTAGGATAAGCCTAGCGCGGCTACCATCCGTAGGATGTCTTCCACAGTCCTCCTAGGAACTGAACTGCCTGACCACGCCCCCAGACCAGAATTTATAGGCGAACTGCCCCATACCCAGGCTTTAGAGCTCCCTCTTCTGGCCTGGAGTTCGGAAGATGTTGTGTGTGTGTTTTACCTGAGGTGGGTGCCTTCACTTGCTTCCAAGCTTACTATTGTGGCAACCAGACCATGGTGCACCACAGATCCTTACTTTAGTCTTTGATATCCTTGTTCATTGGTGGATCAGTGCAGCAGCCATTTATGTGCTTGAGTGGTGGTTGTGACCGGCTCACAACCTGATCAGGTGAGCCCCACTAATTCCACTGTCTTTACTTATGGTGCCATTAGATAAAACCCTATTTGCACTTCTTTTTTTATAGATTCAAAGAAAGGTGGCATTTTAGTAACCTCTAACCTCAGGGATTATGACACTTGAGATGAAGGTAAGGAGGTGTCCTCACTTCTTCACTGCATGTATATACACACTAAGTTTTCAAGTGTCTATGCCTATGGGACCGCTATGAGCTCTACAACCACACCAGAATGTTTGTGATAACTCAGTGTTCTCCAAACGCTACCTGTATTACATTTTCACTAGGTTATTGGGCCCTCGCCTTCTCTTGTGCTATATAGTCAGTGTTATTGACTTATTCAGGTTTCCATGATGTTCCTTGTACCTTGGTCTCTGAGCAGCACCATGTTGTTATCAGCAATTATTTATAGACATAAATGTACATTTCACTATATTTGCCATATTGTCAACCTCATGATTTGCCTGATTTTCCTAGGATGCTCTTCCCTCCTTTCTGTACAGTCCATTTGAAGAAAGGTGTAATTTTAGTAACCTCTTACATAAGGGGTGCTGACAATTGATATGAAGGTTAGGAGGTGTCCTCACTTCTTCACTAAATGTATATATTCACTAAATTATCAAGCGTTCACCCAATACACTTAACACTGTCTATGGAACCGCTATGGGCTCCACAACCACCCCAGAATGTTTGTGATAAGTGTACTCCATATACTTCCTCTATTACATTTTCTATAGGTTATTGGGCACTCACCTTCTCCTTTGCTATATAGTCAGTGTGTTTGACTTATTGAGGTTTTCATGATGTTCCTTGTACCTCGGTCTATGAACAGCACCATGATTTATCAGGGATTATTTATAAGCCATTAAAGTACATTTCACTATATATGTGCCATGTGAGCTCTAAAGCCAAACAAGATATGCAAAGAGCCAAGTAAAATGTGGTGATAGATCTGCATTGCTGTACACAGATGAAAGTCCAATATACTGGATAATATATGATAGTTGATTTATTTCTACAAGTTTCGAAGTGAAACCCTACTAATTTAGGAAATCCACTAATCCTTGTATAGGTGATACACTGCAGATGTGGGGTTCAACTTTGAAACGCATAGAAATAAACCACCTATCATATATTATCCAGTATTTTGGGCTTTCTTATGTCTACAGCAGCGTAGATTTATCCATGCTTTATCCTGGTTCCTTCAATATATCGTAATCTTTACATTTTCTGAAGAAGCTCTTGTAGTATCGTTTCTCTACGGTCCATTTGAGGAAAGGTGGTATTTTAGTAACCTCTAACTTCAGGGGAGCTAACACTTGATATGAAGGTAAGAAACAGGGCTTTGGAGTCGGAGTTGTAGAGTTAGTGTCCATTTTGGTGAAGTTGGATTTAGGGAAATTGAGGGGTCGGATGTTTGGCTTACTGACCTTACTGCCAGGGTTGTGAAGTCGATGTCAATTTTGGTGGAGTTTGAATTAGATTCAGGGGAATTGAAGAGTTGGATGTTTGGCTTACTGACCTCACAGCTGTGGTTGTGGAGTCAGAATCGTGGAGTCGGTATCCATTTTGATGGAATCAGAGTCGGATTCAGGAAAATTGAGGAGTTGGATGTAACCTCACAGTTATGGTTGTGGAGTAAGAGTCGTTAAGTGTGAGTCAGTGTCCATTTTGGTGGAGTCGGATTCAGGAAATTTGAGGAGGCGGATATTTGGCTTACTGACTCCACAGCCCTAGTATAGAGGTGTCCTCACTTATTCGCTGAATGTCTCAGTTATCAAGTATTACTAAATATCTAATATGCTTACCTATGGGATTGCTATGGGTTCCACAACCACCCCAGAATGTTTGTGATAAGTCAATGTTCTACAAACACTTCCTGAACTACATTTTCAGTAGATTGTTGGGCCTTCGCCTTCTCTTGTGCTATACAGTCCGTGTCACTCAGTCATTTTGGTTTTCCTGATGTTCCTTGGTCTATAATGTCTCTTTATTTCAAACCAAGCTGATTTTGAAGAGGCAGAGGTGTGGAGGTAATTACATGTCACTACAGCGGGATTCCCTAGGGGTCTTTATGCCCCCTGCCACCCTTTAGACTTACTCTGAGTGAGTTACTTTGATTTCCTCTTCTCTCGCTGTCTCTTCCTTCCTCTTCTCTGCTTCTCTTTTCTAGCTTAATATAATTTCCCTGTCTCTGTCTTTCAGCCTCGTTAACTCTTTCTCCGACCTCTATATTTTGCTGTCTTTCTCGCCATATAGTCTTTTTTATTATTTATTAAGGACCCAATTTTTCAGATTGTCTCTGTTTCTCTGTTCCGCTTCTCTCACTACCTGTTCAGGACCCCACATATCTCTGTCTCTGCCTCTCCCTCAATGTCTCTCCCACACCTTGTTCTCTATAATAATAGAGCAGGTAATCAGGTGTTGTAGTTCCTGTCAGCTGTCACAGCGATGTGACTCCACCTTCCAGTCAGTAACCCAGGAAGAGACAGCAGGGATCTGATCAGTGATGGCTGCAGAGCGGACACCCACCCGGAGGAAGCAATGTATTCTCAGAAGGACTTTCCAGAGATTCCCCTTTGGGAAATGTGAGCGCAGATCCCGAAGCAGCAGTTACGGTAAATGGTGGCTCAATGGAGGGAGCGTTATGCTTTAGGGGCGGTGGAAGGGGGGGTTGTGTGTTGTCATACAGGATCAGGGTCATAAGAGTGAGAAATTGCAATGATCCCCTTGAATTATCACAGCCTAAAATACAAGATTTGTGAAAAATATTATAGTAGTCATATTCCTGTACATAGGAACAGTATTATAGTAGTTATATTCTTGTACATAGGAGCAGTATTATGGTAGTTATATTCTTGCATATAGGAGCAGTATTATAATAGTTATATTCCTGTACATGGGGGCAGTATTATAGTAGTTTCATTCTTGTAAATAGGAGCAATATTATAGTAGTTATATTCTTGTACATAGGGGCAGTATTATAGTAGTTATATTCTCATACATAGGAGCAGTATTATAGTAGTTATAATCTTGTAGATAGGGCAGTATTGTAGTAGTTAGATTCCAGTATATAGGAGCAGTATTATAGTAGTTATATTCTTGTACATGGGAGGCAGTATTATAGTAGTTATATTCTTGTATATAGGGGCAGTATTATAGTAGTTATATTCTTGCATATAGGAGCAGTATTATAGTAGTTATATTCCTGTACATAGGGGCAGTATTATAGTAGTTATATTCTTGTACATAGGGGCAGTATTATAGTAGTTATATTCTTGTATATAGGAGCAGTATTATAGTAGTTATGTTCTTGTATATAGGGAGCAGTATTATAGTAGTTATATTCACATACATAGGAGCAGTATTATAGTAGTTATGTTCTTGTACATAGGGGCAGTACTATAGTAGTTATATTCTTGTATATAGGAGCAGTATTATAGTAGTTATATTCCTGTACATAGGGCCAGTATTATAGTACCGGTAGATATATTCTTGTATATAGGGGCAGTATTATAGTAGTTATATTCTTGTATATAGGGGCAGTATCATAGTAGTTTTATTCTTGTATATCGGAGCAGTATTATAGTAGTTATATTCTTGTAGATAGGGCAGTATTATAGTAGTTATATTCTTGTATATAGGAGCAGTATTATAGTAGTTATATTCTTGTACATAGGAGCAGTATTATAGTAGTTATATTCTTGTAGATAGGGCAGTATTATACCGTGTTTCCCCGAAAGTAAGGCCCCCCCGATTGTAAGGCCGCCTAGGGGAAAAAAGGGGGCCTGCTAATGTAAGGCCTCCCCCGATTATAAGGCCGGGTAGGGGGGAGGGGGTCTTACTATCGGGGAAACACGGGGGGGAAGCTTTACATGCATACATACACACATACAGACACATGCATACACATATATACACACCATACACACCACACACACCACACACACATAGCACCGCTTCTTACCGGGTCCGGTGTGGGGTCCCCGATGGTCCTGTGCCGTCCTCTGTGCTCCGGTCCGGTCCCCGAGATGATCCGCTGCCGTCCGCCGTGTTCCGGTGCCGGTCCTAGGCTCCATGGTCCCTGCTCTTCCGGAGTTCAGGCCTAGCTCCGCCCAGGTCATAGTGTGGGCCAATCAGCATAGCGGCGCTGACGTCAGAGGCAAGCGCCCGATGACGCTTGCTTGAGCGCCGCTATGCTGATTGGCCCACACTAGTTGTATTCATGTACATAGGGGCAGTATTATGGTAGTTATATTCTTGCACATAGGAGCAGTATTATAGTAGTTATATTCTTGTAGATAGGCCAGTATTATAGTAGTTATATTCTTGTATATAGGAGCAGTATTATAGTAGTTATATTCTTGTATATAGGAGCAGTATTATAGTAGTTATATTCTTGTAGATAGGGCAGTATTATAGTAGTTATATTCTTGTATATAGGAGCAGTATTATAGTAGTTATATTCTTGTATATAGGAGCAGTAGTTTAGTAGTTATATTCTTGTACACAGGAGCAGTATTATAGCAGTTATAATCTCATACATAGGAGCAGTATTATAGTAGTTATAATCTTGTATATAGGGGCAGTATAATAGTAGTTATATTCTTGTATATAGGAGCAGTATTATAGCAGTTATATTTTTGTACATAGGAGCAGTATTATAGTAGTTATATTCTTGTTTATAGGAGCAGTATTATAGTAGTTATATTCCTGTACATAGGGGCAGTATTATAGTAGTTATATTCTTGTATATAGGGGCAGTCTTATAGTAGTTATATTCTTGTACATAGGGGCAGTATTATAGTAGTTATATTCTTGTACATAAGAGCAGTATTATAGTAGTTATGTTCTTGTACATAGGGGCAATACTATAGTAGTTATATTCTTGTATATAGGAGCAGTATTATAGTAGTTCTATTCCTGTACATAGGGGCATTATTATAGTAGATATATTCTTGTACATAGGAGTAGTATTATAGTAGTTTTATTCTTGTATATCGGAGAAGTATTGTAGTAATTATATTCTTGTACATAGGAGCAGTATTATAATAGCTTTATTCTTGTACATGGGGCAGTATTATAGTAGTTATATTCTTGTATATAGGGGCAGTATTATGGTAGTTATATTCTTGTACATAGGACCAGTATAATAGTAGTTATATTCTTGTATATAGGGGCAGTATTATAGTAGTTATATTCTTGTATATAGGAGCAGTATTATAGTAGTTATATTCTTGTATATAAGAGTAGTATTTTAGTAGTTATATTCTTGTATATAGGAGCAGTATTATAGTAGTTATATTCTTATACATAGGGGCAGCATTATAGTAGTTATATTCTTATACATAGGGGCAGTATTATAGTAGTTATATTCTTATACATAGGGGCAGTATTATAGTAGTTATATTCTTGTATATGGGGCAGTATTATAGTAGTCATATTCCTGTACATAGGGGAAGTATTATAGTAGCTATAGTCTTGTATATAGGAGCATTATTATAGTAGCTATATTCTTGTATATAGAGGCAGTATTAGTAGTTATATTCTTGTATATAGGAGCAGTATTATAGTAGTTATATTCTTGTACATTGGTGGCAGTATTATAGTAGTTATATTCTTGTATATTGGAGCAGTATTATAGTAGTTATATTCTTGTATATAGGGGCAGTATTATAGTAGTTATATTCTTGTATATTGGTGGCAGTATTATAGTAGTTATATTCCTGTACTTAGGGGCAGTATTATAGTAGTTATATTCTTGTACACAGGGCAGTATTATAGTAGTTATATTCTTGTCCTCTCACCTCTCCTCCTGCTCCCTCTTTGACCGCCTGCAATCTGGCTTCCGACCCCTCCACTCCACTGAAACAGCCCTGACCAAAGTCACAAATGACCTACTGACTGCCAAAAGCAAGCGCCACTACTCTGTTCTCCTCCTCCTCGACCTGTCAGCCGCCTTCGACACTGTTGACCACTCCCTTCTACTACAGATCCTGGAATCTCTTGGCATCACGGACCTTGCCCTCTCTTGGATCTCCTCATACTTAACGGACCGCATACAAAGCCATTCACAACCTGTCCCCTCCATACATCTCTGACATGGTCTCCCGATACCTACCCTCACGCAACCTGCGATCCTCCCAAGAGCTCCTCCTCTACTCCCCCCTCATCTCCTCTTCGCACAACCGCATACAGGATTTCTCCAGTGCTTCACCCAGACTCTGGAACTCACTGCCACAACACATCAGACATTCTCCTACCCTGGGAACCTTCAAAAGAAGCCTGAAGACCCACCTGTTCCGCCAAGCCTACCACCTGCAATAAGACCCGGTCCACCACACCGCCTCTCGACTGGAACTTCCCCCTCCCACTGTATCCACACCCACCCCTCGTAGAGTGTGAGCCTTTGTGGACAGGATTTCTCCCCTCTTGTTTCTGTAAAACCGAATTGTCAACATTTATTGTTACTTGTATTGTTACTATGTTACTTGTCCTAGTCTGCCCTTTTTAGCATGTAAAGCGCCATGGAATATAATGGCGCTATATAAATAAATAATAATAATAATAATAATAATAATAATAATAATAATAATAATAAAGTATATTGGTGGCAGTATTATAGTAGTTATATTCCTGTACATAGGTGCAGTATTACAGTAGTTATATTCTTGTACATAGGGCAGTATTATAGTAGTTATATTCTTGTATATAGGAGCAGTATTATAGTAGTTATATTCTTGTACATAGGGGCAGTATTATAGTAGTTATATTCTTGTACATACGGGCAGTATTATAGTAGTTATATTCTTGTACATAGGAGCAGTATTATAGTAGTTATATTCTTGTACATACGGGGCAGTATTATAGTAGTTATATTCTTGTATATAAGAGTAGTATTTTAGTAGTTATATTCTTGTATATAGGGGCAGTATTATAGTAGTTATATTCTTGTATATAAGAGTAGTATTTTAGTAGTTATATTCTTGTACACAGGAGCAGTATTATAGTAGTTATATTCTTGTATATAGGAGCAGTATTATAGTAGTTATATTCCCATACGTAGGAGCAGTATTAAAGTAGTTATATTCTTGTACATAGGAGCAGTATTATAGTAGTTATATTCTTGTATATAGGGCAGTATTATAGTAGTTATATTCTTGTACATAGGAGCAGTATTATAGTTGTTATATTCTTGTATATAGGAGCAGCATTATAGTAGTTATATTCTTGTACATAGGAGAAGTATTATAGTAATTATATTCTTGTACATAGGGGACAGTATTATCGTAGTTATATTCTTGTACATAGGTGCAGTATTATAGTAGTTATATTCTTGTACATAGGGACAGTATTATAGTAGTTATATTCTTGTACATAGGGCAGTATTATAGTAGTTATATTCTTGTACATGGGGCAGTATTATAGTAGTCATATTCCTGTACATAAGGGCAGTATTATAGTAGCTATATTCTTGTATATAGGAGCAGTATTATAGTAGCTATATTCTTGTATATAGGAGCAGTATTATAGTAGTTATATTCTTGTACATAGGGGGCAGTATTAGTAGTTATATTCTTGTATATAGGAGCAGTATTATAGTAGTTATATTCATGTATATAGGAGCAGTATTATAGTAGTTATATTCTTGTATATAGGAGCAGTATTATAGTAGTTATATTCTTGTACATAGGAGTATTATAGTAGTTATATTCTTGTATATAGGGGCAGTATTATAGTAGTTATATTCTTGTATATAGGAGCAGTATTATAGTAGTTATATTCTTGTATATTGGAGCAGTATTATAGTAGTTATATTCTTGTATATAGGGGCAGTATTATAGTAGTTATATTCTTGTATATAAAAGCAGTATTATAGTAGTTATATTCTTGTACATACAGGGCAGTATTATAGTAGTTATATTCTTGTACATAGGTGCAGTATTAAAATAGTTATATTCTTGTACATAGGGGCAGTATTATAGTAGTTATATTCTTGTACATAGGGGGTAGTATTATAGTAGCTATATTCTTGTATCTAGGAGCATTATTATAGTAGTTATATTCTTGTATATTGGTGGCAGTATTATAGTAGTTATATTCTTGTACATGGTGCAGTATTATAGTAGTTATATTCTTGTACATAGGGGCAGTATTATAGTAGCTATATTTTGTACATAGGGGCAGTATTATAGTAGTTATATTCTTGTATATAGGAGCAGTATTATAGTAGTTATATTCTTGTACGTAGGGGGCAGTATTATTGTAGTTATATTCTTGCACATAGGAGCAGTATTATAGAAATTATAGCAGTTTATACAGTGACAGTATTATAGTAGTTATATTCTTGTACATAGGAGCAGTATTATAGTAGTTATATTCTTGTACACAGTGGCAGTATTATAGTAGTTATATTCTTGTATATAGGGACAGTATTATAGTAGTTATATTCTTGTACATAGGGGCAGTATTATAGTAGTTATATTCTTGTACATGGGGCAGTATTATAGTAGTCATATTCCTGTACATAAGGGCAGTATTATAGTAGCTATATTCTTGTATATAGGAGCAGTATTATAGTAGCTATATTCTTGTATATAGGAGCAGTATTATAGTAGCTATATTCTTGTATATAGGAGCAGTATTATAGTAGTTATATTCTTGTACATAGGGGGCAGTATTAGTAGTTATATTCTTGTATATAGGAGCAGTATTATAGTAGTTATATTCTTGTATATAGGAGCAGTATTATAGTAGTTATATTCTTGTATATAGGAGCAGTATTATAGTAGTTATATTCTTGTACATAGGAGTATTATAGTAGTTATATTCTTGTATATAGGGGCAGTATTATAGTAGTTATATTCTTGTATATAGGAGCAGTATTATAGTAGTTATATTCTTGTATATTGGAGCAGTATTATAGTAGTTATATTCTTGTATATAGGGGCAGTATTATAGTAGTTATATTCTTGTATATAAGAGCAGTATTATAGTAGTTATATTCTTGTACATACAGGGCAGTATTATAGTAGTTATATTCTTGTACATAGGTGCAGTATTAAAATAGTTATATTCTTGTACATAGGGGCAGTATTATAGTAGTTATATTCTTGTACATAGGGGGTAGTATTATAGTAGCTATATTCTTGTATCTAGGAGCATTATTATAGTAGTTATATTCTTGTATATTGGTGGCAGTATTATAGTAGTTATATTCTTGTACATGGTGCAGTATTATAGTAGTTATATTCTTGTACATAGGGGCAGTATTATAGTAGCTATATTTTGTACATAGGGGCAGTATTATAGTAGTTATATTCTTGTATATAGGAGCAGTATTATAGTAGTTATATTCTGTACGTAGGGGGCAGTATTATTGTAGTTATATTCTTGCACATAGGAGCAGTATTATAGAAATTATAGCAGTTTATACAGTGACAGTATTATAGTAGTTATATTCTTGTACATAGGAGCAGTATTATAGTAGTTATATTCTTGTACACAGTGGCAGTATTATAGTAGTTATATTCTTGTATATAGGGGCAGTATTATAGTAGTTATATTCTTGTACATAGGAGCAGTATTATAATAGTTATATTCTTGTATATTGGGGCAGTATTATAGTGGTTATATTCTTGTATATAAGAGCAGTATTATAGTAGTTATATTCTTGTACATAGGAACAGTATTATAGTAGTTATATTCTTGTACATAGGGAGCAGTATTATAGTAGTTATATTCTTGTACATAGGAGCAGTATTATAGTAGTTATATTCTTGTACATAGGGGCAGTATTATAGTAGTTATATTCTTGTACATAGGAGCAGTATTATAGTAGTTATATTCTTGTACATAGGAGCAGTATTATAGTAGTTATATTCTTGTATATAGGATCAGTATTATAGTAGTTATATTCTTGTACATAGGGCCAGTATTATAGTAGTTATATTCTTGTACATAGGAGTAGTATTATAATAGTTATATTATTATACATAGCAAGCAGTATTATAGTAGTTATATTGTTGTATATAGGAGCAGTATTATAGTAGTTATATTCTTGTACATAGGGAGCAGTATTATAGTAGTTATATTCTTGTACATAGGAGCAGTATTATAGTAGTTATATTCTTGTACATAGGGGCAGTATTATAGTAGTTATATTCTTGTATATAGGAGCAGTATTACAGTAGTTATATTCTTGTATATAGGAGCAGTATTATAGTAGTTATATTCTTGTACATAGGGAGCAGTATTATAGTAGTTATATTCTTGTACATAGGAGCAGTATTATAGTAGTTATATTCTTGTACATAGGGGCAGTATTATAGTAGTTATATTCTTGTACATAGGAGCAGTATTATAGTAGTTATATTCTTGTACATAGGAGCAGTATTATAGTAGTTATATTCTTGTATATAGGATCAGTATTATAGTAGTTATATTCTTGTACATAGGGCCAGTATTATAGTAGTTATATTCTTGTATATAGGAGTAGTATTATAATAGTTATATTATTATACATAGCAAGCAGTATTATAGTAGTTATATTGTTGTTACCTTGGTGGAGTTGTAACAGTTTTAGTTTTTACACTTTTCGATAACTGTTCATCCACCCGCAATCCCCTTGGATACAGCACAGAGCTGCTGCCAGGATACAGGTGTATCAGAAAACACTTGTAGTGTACATGAGTGAAAACATCCACAAGGCAGTGATGAAGTTGCACGGATTGTGTGGAGGATTGTAACTACAATAGGTGCAGGGGTTGTGATCGCACCCGGACCCTGGAGCCCTTGGGTCTATGTAAAATAATTAATTCTAAAAAAAACTTGTAATAATTGGGGGCCATGTTGTAAGTTTTGCATCGGGGCATGAGCTTCAAGTTATGCCATTGATTGTGTGTAACTTACAATGTGAGTGTGTAACCTCCACAATTAAAATATACAGATAGGGGTTTGTAGGTGTAAACATGGCAGCAATTACCCAACAAATGACCAAAATACCAATTTATTAGGTTTTTGGAGATTTTCTGACAGAACAAAAATCATCACTCTCGGCAGCACATCGTCAATGTATTGGCCATCGTTGGTCCCATTTTGTTCTTTGCCCAGGGCCACACTTTATCTCTATGTATCTAGAGCCTGTTGTACTGTAGATAGATAGATAGATAGATATGATATAATATTTGCAGAGATTTCTTACATGCCATTACATTGTAATCATTAGCCGGACAGGTTGGGGCACATATAACACTATAAAACTGCTTTCCCTCAGGATAAATTGAGGAGGTGCCAAGTGTCTGTTGTGAGCCGCACCTACCAGGTGTGGTAGGCAGTAGATTTTCACCGAGGATGGCGTAGGGGGAGGCCTATATGGTTCTGTGGTATGAATGGCAGGATTGCAGTACCTGCTACCAGCCAGTAGGGGGCGTAACGTAGACTCCTGAACAGTCTGTATGAAATCCACCCTATAGTAGCTAAAAGAATGGATTCAGGGCCATAAACAGTTAACAGCTCAAGCTCTCAATCATGGCCTCTCAGTACTAAAAGCTGTTGGACCAGTTTTTCCAGCAGGGATTACAGACACAAAAGAAGATTTCCATCAGTAGCCCTAGCCAGAACATAAAGTAGGGGGTCATCCCTCTCCCCCTTCCCATATAAGCCCTCATTGTATTCAGCTGCAGTACCAGATGCAGCTTCTGGACAGGAGTGGCGCTGTTTTAGGAGGAAAGCAGCTATGTTTTTCAAATCTAATATATACTTACCTGATGGTGTCCGTTATCGCCTGTGTGAGGCTGAACGCACTACGTCACCAGAAGCACACTGGATACTATATTGGGACTTCCAAGTCATGGGTCCAATATGGCGCCGTACCGCCAGTGGGACACTGATGCTTCAAACCCCGCCACCTGAACACCCGGCCGCACACCTGCCTGCCCGCACACCAGGCTGCACACACACCTGGACGCACACCCACCCACCCGCACATCCGAACGCACACCTGGCCACATACCCGCCTGCTGCCTAACATCCCCGCCCATCACAACACTGCACCCACCTCTGCCCACCACCGCTAGTAAACTCCAAGACTCTGTTTGTGGCAATGGCCTGTCCAGGAGGAGATGGGGTGCAGGCACCCTGTGGTGGCTACACCCCATTTTCTGCATATGCACATTTATTTTCATGCATTGGAAGAGAGAACGGGGGGGGGGGGTATGTGACAGTGGACAGGGGAGAGACTGCAGAGGGGGGAGACAGACGCCACCCCCAGCGCAACAGAGCCCACCCCCATCGTGATGTTACTACTCTCCCGATGTGACAGCATCACGCGCACATCTAGTTCTAAATAATCCCTCAGGAAGACTTGAGAATTAAACTAATCAATGACTTCTGTCTTCTAGATGTCCATGAAGTGTCACCATCGAAAACCAAGGAAAAATGGTCACCCACCTACCCCACATTTAATGTAGCGGAACAAGCAGGGAGCAATGAGTCCCAGATGGCAAACGCCAATGTCTTCAGCAGTGGATATGAGAACGGGGTGGTGCTAGAGCCGATGCCATCCATCCATCCCATGTCTGACCTGCCGCTGTCTCCAGATCTCCCTCATCACGTCATAGACTCTATACAGATTAATTCAGACCTAAAACAACCGGATGCAGATTCTGCTTACTCCTCTGTGTCCTACCGTGAGGAGCAACATCAGCGTCATGTGATAATATCTCCTCCATCACCCAGCATCTCCAGCATGGGTAAGTCTCCATACATCTGCTACCGTGTTTCTCCTCTATTATTATTTGCTCTGAAAGATGGGTTGGGGTTATTTCCTTTACATAAAAAACAATCCGCATTTATTCTTGAAAGGAAAATGAACATTTATTCAAATATAATCATGTCATCACACACATACTGTCTCCTCTGATTGCTGCAGTTCATCGGATCCTACCCATTTGTGCTTATGGTTGTTGTGTTCCGCACAACTGAAGCAGGTGAGTGGATCCATATCTGTGAAACGATTTTACCATTGGATAAGACCCTATTGTGCGCTTCTGTCTCCCCCTTTTTTATAATTCCTCTAGACTCCAGCAGTTAAAGGACCTTTGGTGACATCACCAAATCTCCCTAAGCAGTTTTAAACTTGGAGCATAAACATTTAGGGCCCCTAAGTGAGTGGGCGCTCTGATAAATTGCCCAGTCCCTCAATTCCCTCCGACCCTACATACCAACCTTTCTCCCTTTCAAGCGCTTAGTTTACGCTGAAATTGCCGGATGCTGCTGTATGTGTTATTTTCCTTTAAGGGCTGCATGAGGTATTGGTATGAAGGTCTTGCCTCCTGTGTTGTGCTCTACAGCTGCACTCACTATTATGTTTAGCTGCTGGTTGAGTGGTTGAAGTGTGACTCACCTGGAATCCCCTCTCCCTGGTTTTAAATAGCCTTCCCTCTCCTCTGTCAGAGTTTGATGGTTCTTGGTAATTGAGCTGAGAAGACGTCTTGCTGCTGTGCTGAAGCCTCTCCAGGAGTTCTATTGCCATGGGAGAAGCTGTGATCCCCGACCCGTGGGTGGAGGTAGGGGCCCTCAGCCTAGGGTAATCAGGAGCTTAGAGTAAAGGGTGTTGGCTCAGAACTCCTCACCATCAGAGGTACCTCCGAGATCAGGGCGAGCCAGGGATCCCAGCATCAGGGTCAGATTTGTCTCTCCTGACCCCTTTGCCCATCACACCATCAAATTACCTGATTCCCTCACCTCCCAAGTATGACATTCCCCTTCAGTCACACCGTTAAAGGACCTTTGGTAACCTCATGGTCACATGCCCCACATGTAACCAAAGGTCCTTAAGTAGACTTAACCTCGGAGAAGAAATGCTGGGGGTCCCTAAGTGAGTGGGGGTCACTGAGAAATTGCCCAGTCCCCCACTTCTCTTTAATGCTTTCGCTGCGCATCAGCCTGGCTCCCCTTCAGTTCCTCTAGACTCCCACAGTTAAAGGACCTTTGGTGACCTCATGGTCACATGACCAAGATGTAACCAAGTGTTCTTAAACAGTCAACGTCATAGAAACTCTGGGGTCCCTAACTGGGTTGGGGTTCTTGAGAAATTCATCAGTCTCCCTCTTCCCTCAAATGCCATTCCTGCATACCAGCCTGTCTCCCCTTCAGTCCCACAGTTAAAGGACCTTTTGTGACCTTATGGTCACATGACCAAGATGTAACCAAAGTTCCTCCTAAGCAGTCTTAACCTTGGAATAGAAACATTAGGGGTCCCAAAGAGAGATTGCCCAGTTTGCCCTCCACCCTCGCTTCCGACATCTACCCTTACTGCAACTAGGGTTTCTTTTTGGATTGGGCTTATACTTCAAGTATACTCCATAAAACCTGTAAAATGACGCTAGTGCTTATTTTCGGGGAAACACAGTACTAATCTAGTTTCTGTAGTACTCTGCAGACTATGCATCTGTCAAGAGAGAGAGGAGACCATACCGATGTAATGCAGATCTCTAGAGCTTAGTGATATAATAATCTTCAGAATAGATTACATTTTTTTTCTGTTCAATACTTTATATACTGGGTACCGCAATGGGGTCTTTGTACACCCCTAGTCAACCTTCTAGGCAGCCATCCTCCCTGGCTTCTTCTGTTTTATTATGTTTTCTTTGTGATGGTCTAACCAAATCTTTTGTTGGCTTTTTAGAGACAGATATGGGAGTCGATCCTGAGACAGGGGAACGCGCCATGGAATAGTAGTGGATTGTTGGAATATCGATCTTGGGTTTAACACTCAATGAGACTACAAACATGATAACAAGAGAACATCCAGCTGCCGAGGATCAGTGGCTAAAACATTGGCTTCTTGTGTCTCTTGAGTTGCCATCTTCACAAACACTGGACGTTACCCATCGATCTTCAATGGGGCGACAGACCAATTTTGCCGTTCGAGGAATCGGTTTCCCCACTAGATGGTAGAAGAACCTTGCGTGAAACCTTCAAGATGTGCTCTTTGTAAGACTTTGTTACAGACGGTCTGTTGGTGGCCGTGAACTAAAGTAACGACCGCAGTCAGACGCATTCACATAAAGATAATTTGCCTCATGTATTTGCGCTACATCAGAGCGACAATTCAGATTTACAAGAATTCTGGTCACTATGGGTGGTAAAGGTCACATAAAAGAGGTCCTCTTGTAGTTTTGGTGGAAGGGAGATGGTAAGTTTTTCTAAGGATTCATGCAAATATCCATAGATCTTGATCTAAAATGCATGGGCCTCACAATCTAAATTTGAGAGTCATAAATGCCGATGAAGCTGTTGAGTTCGGATCAGGAGACCCGTGGACAGACCGTGATCCATGGACGTCTGCATGAGCCTTTAGTTTGTTACTAAAAGCTTGATGATATTTATCCATTTCAGATCTCAGGACTTAAAGGGGTTGTGCCACGAACAACTGTATACTTTAATTAAAGGGAACCAACAAGCAGGATTGAGGGCTATAAAGTGAAGCCAGTGCCATCCAGGCACTGGGATACTGAATGCAATCATACCTTTACTTGAATGATTCCATGTTTGATTGCAGAGAAAAGTGTCATAAAACTCCTTGAAAACAGAGCAGCAGATGATTGATGTGTGCAGCACTGCGTCACTATTTGAGGGGTTTTTTTTTGCTCCTCTGTGGACATGCCTTTCAGCTGTAAACCAAACCCTTCCCTCCTTCTTATCTCTTTCAGTTTCTGGCACCTGTGCACTGTCGCTATACTCCAGCCACAGGGTGCCTGACAAAACTGAAACTAGAGATTAAAGGGAAGGGGGGAGGGTTTGTCTTACAGCCGAAAGGCATGTCCACAGAGGAGTAAAAAAAAAACAACCCCAAATAGTGGCACTGCTGCACACATCAATCATCTGCTGCCCTGTCTTCCAAGAGTTTTATGACATTTTCTCTGTAATCAAACATGGAATCATTCAAGTAAAGGTATGATTGCATTCAGTGTCCCAGTGCCGGTAAGGCTCTGGCTTCACTTTATAGCCCGAAATCCTGCTGGTTGGTCCCCTTTAATAGATCTTAGGATAAAATGATTTCAACAATTAAATGTATTTAAAAAAAAAAAAAAAAAGAGTTCCTGTCCCGAGATATTCTTATAAATGTACCCCTGTGTAATCTAGGTGTCTGACTGGATATACCACAGCTCCTGGTCAGGAACAGGTGAGATATACCAAAGCTCCTGGGCTGGGGAGGAAGTAAAAGAGTATACAGACATTCCAGCCGGGGATCGCAGAATATAAGAGTATAAAGACATTACAGCCGGGGATCACTGAATACAAGAATATACAGACATTACAGCCAATGATCACAGAATATAAGAGTGTACAGACATTACAGCATGGGATCACAGAATATAGGAGTATACAGACATTACAGCCGGGGATCACAGCTGATTCTTTCTGTGATGTAAAATAAGTTTTTAAACAATGAAATGTCTTACATTACAGTAAGAATCAGCTGTGATCCCCAGCTGTAATGTCTGTATACTCTTATATTCTGTGATCCCGGGCTGTAATGTCTGTATACTCTTATATTCTGTGATCCCCTGCTGTAGTGTCTGAATACTCTTATATCCTGTGATCCCTTGCTGTAATTTCTGTATAATCTTTTACTTCCTCCCTTGCCTAAGATCTGTGGTATATCCGGGCTGACAGAAACATTACACAGGGATACATTTATAATAATATCTCGGGACAGGAATACTTTTTTTAAACACATCCAATTGTGGAACTGATTTTATTCTAAGATCTATTAATTAAAATGTACCTTTAAAGGATTGATTCTGTTTTATATAGTTTATTGAAACAAGAACATCATGTGATCATATTTAGTGTTATGTTAGGTGCTCATTTCATCTTTAGGGACCGCCATCGCCACAAATCTGACCTCCAGGATTAAAGCAGGTGACATTTAAGTTTTTTCTCTTCTTTCTTTTAGATTTTATCCTGTTTTAAATACTTTTTTGAAACAAGAACATTATTGTCACAGGGTGCTAATAGCACACGAGTGGGGTAGAAGCAGGAAGGCATATATCGACTGTGGGTATCGAGAAGCTAGTATGATCCTGTAGACTGGGGTACCCAATCTGATCCCAGAGTTACCTCTAAGGTGGAGATGTCTGGCCCGCCAACCTTGCCCTTGCTCCTATCCAGCCCTGGGCTAACAAGCCCTCACCTCCCCTCAGGGAAAGGACCATCAACTCCCGGTAGAAAGGCCGGAAACACACTGGCAAGTGGAAAAACGGGCCGATTGACGAATCCGAGAGTCAGACGACTGTTGTCCGATTTTTGGTCCGTTTTGCATCCAACTGCTATGCGACTGTCCGACATTTTTCTCACATCACATCCGAGTGCAATCGTTTTTTTTTTTCACCAGCAGCTCTTTACTGTATAATCACTTACAGGAACATTTTTTAAAGGTGTCTGAGCTACAGAATGATAATGTATCAATTAAAAATCGGATCCGACTCAGATGATCTGTGTACGGTCTGAGTGTGGTCCGTGATTTTTGTAAGACGCATAGACTTGCATTGACGAGTCTCGTCCGATACTCACATAGTATTGCAGCATGTTGCGACTGACTCATCATCCGTGAATAGAATGAGAAAAAAAAACGCCCGACACTCAAAAATGTGTTCTAGGACATTGAATAACATTGGTCCGACTGCAATGCAATTTTTGCTCGCATTGCAGTCGTCCGAGTTTCACGCCAGTGTGTCCGTACCCTAAGCGGTTTGTTCCAGGAAAGCTTCTGTTACAGCATTACGTCCTCACAGCACAAGGTTGGAGCAGAGACTAAACTCTATCAACGACACCTGCTGGTGGGAAAAGGGAACTACTTAAAGATAATTGTGTCACCTGTCAATATACCCTCATGTGCAGAGCCACACTGCAGCAGCTTCTGACATTAACTCTGAAGTTACCAACAAGAATTAAATGCATCCAAAAACTGCAAAGTAGTTCAGGAAGACTGCAGTGCAGGCTACACATGGCAATTATATGATCAGATTGTGATTTGCTGTCAAATGCAATTTTACCATTAAAGGGAACCTGTCACCTAATTTGAAGCCCCTACACTATCTCTAGCTGTCCCTAAAGCTTCCTAGCAGCTCCCTATCTCTCCCTTTCTTATGTAAAGTGACCCTATTAAACATGTTTAAATTAAGTCTAAACTTACTGCAGTCCCCGTGGTTAGGGGACTGGGTAGGCGTGGCCACGCTTCCATCAGCATTCCTACATGTTGAAATGCACGCCCCGCTGGGCGGCATTATTCAGGGCCCTCTCTGCCCCCATGTCTTTGTAATCTCCGTGCGCCTCTGTAGTTCTATGCACCGGCTGGACGTCACTTCCGGCGCGGTGCATTATGGGGCGGGTCACGTGATCGGCCTTAGTGCATTATGGGGCCGATCACGTGACCGGCCCGGCTTCAGGAAATTTCAGGACTTAAAAGAATTGATCCTGTTAAATATGGTTTACTGAAACACGAACATTATATGATCATATTGTGTGTTACATGCCAAGTGTAAGTTTATTCTCTAGTGACGGCCATGGGCTCAATCTCACCTCCAGCATTTTGAAAGCAAGCAACACTTATCCATTTCATTAGTCAGGATTTAAAGACTTTATCCTGTTTAATATAATGTTTGTGTTTCAAAAAAACTATGATCATATTGTGTTGCTTTTCAAGTGTAAATTTACTCTTTAGGGACCGCCATGGGCACGATCTCACATCCAGGTGCCAGTTATGCATTTTGTAAGTCAGGATTTAAAAGAATTGATCCTGTTAAATATGGTTTAGGCTGGTATCACACAGCTGGTTTTTGGAATCCAGGGGAATGTGGGAAAAACCTGCATCCCCATGGATTCCAACCGGATTTGGAAAAATGGATGCAACGGGATGCTCCTGCACTGGTATTTAAACTGATCTAGATGACGGATCAGTGATAATATCGGTGTGGGAGCATCCCGTTGCGTACCTTTTCCCGCCAGATCTGGTGGAAAAATGACACTCCCTCTAGGGGACGTGTCATGTAGAACTGCGTTCTGGCATGAGCATTTCACAAACCCTGATCCAGAGTCCGCCGGACCCGGGTCACATAGAGCCACATTGTAAATCAACCCGGTGTGCCCCTGATCCGGGCGTTCACGGTTCGTGACACAGAAACCACAAACACAACATGTTGCGATTTTTGTCTCGGTGAAAAAAAAAGTGGCCACCCGGATCAGGGGAAAATGGGAAGGACTGGAAGCACCCGCAAGTTCCTGCAGCCCCATTGAAAGTCACTGGGGCTGAAAACAGATGTGGGTGCATCCAGTTTAAGATAGAATCACACATATTACAAAAAGCAGCTGTGTGAAAGCACCCTCACTGAAAGAAGACCATTGTGATCATATTGTGTGCTGTATGTCATGTGCATATTTACTCTCTAGAGACCACCGTGGGCACGATGTGACCTCCAGGAGTATAAAAGGTGACATGTATCCAGTTTAAAAGTCAGGGCTTAAAGAATTCAACCTGTTTGAAATAGTTCTTTTGAAACAAGAACATTATATGATCCTATTGTGTGTTACATGGCAAGTGTATGTTTACTCTTAAGGGACCGCCATGGGCACGATCTCACCTCCAGGATGTGCATATTTCAAATAACATGTACAAATTAACAAACTAACTGCTGTTTACGCTGTTTTTCCTGTGGTTTAGAAAATTCTTTGCATGAATCACATAAAAAATGCAATGTAAACAGTTAAGTGGGAATGCCCCCTGACCAGTGTATGTTATGCTATGTATCACATTACTCTAGGGTTTATAGGAGAGAAAAATAAAACATTTTGCTTTATGAAGCACGGAATTACCATTTGTTTTCCATATCCAAAATGTAAAAAAAAAAAAAAAAAAAAAAAAATGTAGGGGTAAATGTTTTTCTATCCTTTTCCTGTAATCGCACAAATATTAGCAGCTTGGTATTATAAACAAACTATAATATATAGTATAAGAACTATATATGCAAAGAGGACAAATAGTCATGGGTGTGGTGTAGATCTAAAGTAAGATGTCGCCCTGCTGTTGAGAGCTTAAGGGGAGACTCCATGGAGATAAAACATTTTTGTACTGTTCCTGCCCTCCTACATGAAGCAGAGCTGGGCACTACAGTTCTAGGATCTATAGATCGCTCATAAATCAATAAAATCATATCTGTTCCTCAGCTCTTATCTCTCCCTCAGGGAACAGAGACAGTCAGTCATGCATAGTCCTAAAATTATAAGGGACAAGAAGCTACAAAGTTGATATGGGGGAGGAGACCATGACAGTAATGAATCAACCAATGTAGTGATTTGCCTCTGCTCCTAGCCTGATACATGGCAGCACACATTATGCACCATCGTATCATTGTACAGCAGAGGATCACAGCATGTATTTATATCTGCTTGGTGACATAATTGTGATTTGAAGGGAGAACAACCCCTGTTCATACATTACATAGGATGGTATTTCAGGGGCTGGATTGTGCTGTGACCATGGGGCTGGCAGCCACGCCCGCTGCTCATACAGAAGTGAGAGAGGGCGGGAATGTAAGATGATCCTGGAGCCCCCAGGGTCCACACCCCCGACACACCTCCTGTCACTGCTGCATGAGTGTGAATTTCTCTGTCCCCTGAGGGAGGGGTGAGAACTGAGGAGCAGGTATGATTTTATAAATTTATAAGCAATTTATAGATCCTAGAACTGCATTGTATGGCTTTGCTTCATCATGTAGGAGGACAGGGACTGTACTAAAAAAAATGTATCTCCCTGGAGTTCCCCTTGAAGACAAAAGATAAGAAGCAGACGAAACTTTAGAAACTTCTCTTTTTATTGAAAGTAAAGTTTAAAAAACTAACAAAAAAAAACAAGAAAAATTCAAGTAAAAGGATGAAAAAACAACAAAGAATTAAACATCAGCAGCAATGGGAGAAAACCCTGAACAGTGCAACAATGGGGGAAATCACAGAGATCGCCTTATTATTGGATCAGCCAATCACAAGGCTCGGAATGTTCGATCCTGAGTAACAGTTTCTTCTCAGAAACCGACCAATCAGATGCAGCTTTGGATGTGATTGGAGCATAAGACATCAAAATTACACAAATTGGTTACCACAACACTAAATAAAGTTTCGGAATTCAAAGGCAGCAAGTCTGAGTTCACTGATAAATATATATGGAGATGGTCACCCACAACCAACCAATCAGCTGAGTTCTGAAAATTAAGGCGGAAATTGGGAAATGATAGGCAACCAAAACTCATAAAATTTGTGCGTAAGAGGAAGAAGGCAAGAATACTGGACAAGGACACCTGAGGAGGAGGAGGAAGGAGCAGCCTCATGGGAGTGACCCGGTCCTCACACCGCCCGGATCACAGGTCCCTGAACTGGCACCACCACACCCGGGTTATTGCTGTGTGAATGTCAGTATGTGCAAATGATGGGAGTAGTTGTCCATCTCCCGGCTCCGGCCTCTAGTTTATGGGCTCATAGGTGGAGTAAGCTCTCTTCTTCGTAAGTGAGACCACGATGGCTCCAACTATCAGCAGCAGCAGCGGAGTCCCCAGCGCCACCGCCATGATACAGATCACCAGGGTGGAGAAAGAGTCACGAGGGGGGACGCCGTATCCCACCAGAGCCGACCTGCAAACAGGAAGACATCAGTCATAGGCCGGGAACAGGGACCGGAGGGGGGGAAAGGGGAGGAAGAACACAGAGAGAGGACGGCGGAAAGAAGGAAGGACACAGAGCGCGGAAGAGGGGAGGAATGAAGGAAGAACACAGAACACAGAAGGGGAGGCAGGACGTACAGAGCGAAAGGAGGAAGGAAAGACAGAGCGAAAGGAGGAAGGAGACAAAACGTGGAAGGGGGGAGGAATGAAGGAAGAACACAGCGCAGAAGGGGGGAGGAATGAAGGAAGAACACAGAACGTGGAAGGAGGGAGGAATGAAGGAAGGATACAGAAGAACGCGAAAGGGGGAGGAATGAAGGAAGGACACAGAGCGCGAAAGGGGGGAGGAATGAAGGACGGACACAGAAGAACGCGGAAGGGAGGGAGGATGGACAGAGCGAAAGGAGGAAGGAAGGACGAACAGTGCGAAAGGTGAAAAGAAAGGACACAGAGCGCGGAAGGGGGTAGGAATGAAGGAAGGACACAGAACGTGGAAGGGGGAGGAATGAAGGAAGGACACAGAACGCGGAAGAATGAAGGAAGGACACAGAACGCGGAAGGGGGGGGAGGAATGAAGGAAGAACACAGAACGCGGAAGAATGAAGGAAGGACACAGAACGCGGAAGGGGGGGGAGGAATGAAGGAAGGACACAGAACGCGGAAGGGGGGGAGGAATGAAGGAAGGACACAGAACACGGAAGGGGGGGGGAGGAATGAAGGAAGGACACAGAAAGCAGAAGGGGGGGGGGGGAGGACGGACAGAGTGAAAGGAGGAAGGACGAACAGTGCGAAAGGTGAAAAGGAAGGACAGAGAGCAAAAGGAGGAAGGA
>JARQOC010000012.1:113921008-113940904 GCA_033576535.1 Allobates femoralis | reverse complement strand
TGGACTTCTCGGTCAGGACATGTGCAACGCTCATCTCGGCAGCTCCACCGCCCGGCACCAGGAACGGGTCCACCATCACATTGCGGCAGACCTGCATGGCGTCCTGGAGGTTGCGCTCCACTTCCTGTGGAGAAAACAAAAAGGAGAGGGATCACTCAGGAACCATAATATGACGGACAATGAGCAGATACTGGCCCTGTGACACTCACCGCCAGGATCTCCTTACTGGCTCCGCGCAGCATGATGGTGCAAGCCTTGGGGTCTTTGCATTCTGTGATAAATGTGAAATACTCATCCCCGATCTTCTTCACCTCGAAGAGGCCGGCGCCGGTCCCCATGTCCTCCTCCCGGAGCTCGTCTGTGCGGCTGGCGATACGAGCACCACAAGCCCTAGTGAAAGAAGATGCCCTCAGCGACCCGACTACATGGGGATCCGTCTGTACCCACAGCAAACAATACCCCCGCCACCATACCTGGCTATTCTGTTGTTGTCAGTCTTCCGCACTCTCCGGATGGCGGTGATGTTGGCTTTGACCAGATAATGCTGAGCAAGGTCTAAACCCAGAAAAACACAACACATTTAAAATGAAAGAAAGGAGCGGTATCCCTTTATAAGAGGCTCTTCCCACAATCAACATCAATCACTCCATCTAAACAGCTCCCCTAGTGGCCATCCTTAGTAATTGTCAGTTACAGGCCAGGGCATCCTGGAGATCCGCTCTCACCGGAGATCCCCTTCTCTGTGATCACCAGGTCGGGCTTCAGTCGGATGATGTCCTCACAGATCTGCTGGATGTAATCCTCCTCCATCTGCAGGATACGGGCGAAGTCTTCCTCCCTCGTGATCTCAATCTCCGTCTGCAGGGACAGTGAAGAGTCAGTATGATGAGGACCCTGACCCACCCACTTCATCACTGTGACCATTCTATACATCACAGTTTTTGGGACCCCATCAATCCTGAGGCCTGAAGTCCCTCGTTTGAATGAAGAAGTCATCCCGCTTGTTTTGACCCGACCTACTAACCACAATCTCATTACGGGCGGCACGGTGGCTCAAGTGGTTAGCACTGAAGCCTTTGCAGCGCTGGGGTCCTGAGGTCCTGGGTTCAATTCCCACCAAGGACAACATCTGCAAGGAGTTTGTATGTTCTCCCCGTGTTTGCGTGGGTTTCCTCCAGGCACTCCGGTTTCTCCCACATTGTAAAGACATACTGATAGGATGTTTAGATTGTGAGCTCCAAGAGAGACAGCATTACTCATGTATGTAAAGTGCTATGGAATTAATAGCGCTATATAAATGAATAAATATTATATATTACATGACAACTGTTACGGCCACCACTAGTAGGTGCACGCTATTTTATACAGCATCCCTATCCTAAAGGCCACGTCACACGCATCAATCGTATGAGCGATATTGTTAGCGATCACGTGCACGCGCGATCGCTAACAATATCGCTCACATCGCTGGTGAGATGTCACACAGACAGACTCACCAGCGATGTGGACCAGCGAGATCGCTGGTAACTATGGTACACATCGGGTAACTAGGCGCCGCGCGGCGCTTAGTAACCCGACGTTTACCATAGATACCATCTCCCAGCATAGGCTCTGCCGCTGGGAGATCGTTCATCGTGGTGTCACACACCACGATGAAGCAGATTGATCAAGCGTTTATCGCTTGATTTGAGGTCCTGATCACAAATCTGCGATGAACGACCACACGATTTAAAATCAAAAAATCGATCGTTTACACGCAGCGACGCCCGAAACGATATCGCTTAAGCGATCAAAAAAACTGATCGCTTAAGCGATATCGCTCAAGAAATTGAAGCGTGTGACGTGGCCTTTAGGATCCACGAATCCCAAAAACTAGGGGGCATATAGACTTTTGTTTATAAGGATTAGCGGTCCAGCTTGTGTTTTGGCCCGAACTATCAACCTAAGTCTCATCACTCAACCACAGTATCAGACTGAAATGTTACTCACCACTAGGAGGCGCACACCAATTTATACAGTTCTCATTGACCTCAGCTTCCACTGATCCCTAAAACAGGGTCTTGAAGATCATTTTAAAAAAGCAGCGGTCCCGCTGGTTTAGACCTGAACTACCACCTCAGTCTCACCACTCAGTCCCAATTACGTGACTGAACTGTTACCCAACTCTAGGAGGCGAACATCAAGTTAAACAGCTTAAATTATTCTTAGTATCTGGGACCCCCATCAATCCATAGAACAGGGTCTAGAGTGGCGGACAGGCTAGTGTTTCGACCTGACTGAATTTTTTACCCACCTCTAAGAGGCGCACACCATGTTATGATTCTTTGAATCTGTACATGGACTGGGTGGTTACCAGCCACTTGCACACCAAGATCGAATCATTGGAGGCGAGGGTGAGCTACCTGTTTGCATTCATTTGCACACCATGTTATACAGCTCCCATTTACCTCAGTATCCACTGAACCGGAGCCCAAACACTCATTTGCACAGAGCGTGGGTCCAGCTTTTAATCACGAGACAAGCCCTTAAGAGACCTCCCCCTAGTGGCGTCATTCCCCATACGCCATACCTGGCTCTCCCCCTTCTTGTACTCCAGGGAGCAGTCCAGAAGGATGATGCGTGGGTTCTTGATTAACCTCCTCATCTTGGGGTGTGTCACATCCTTGTTCACCATGATGCCCCTCAGGACACAGGAGTCCTCGATGATCCCACCCGGAATCTGGTGACAGCAAGAAACGTAAGTCAGGACCGGACGATCTCGGCTCTATCTGATCCTCGCACCTACTCCGCCAGGACTCACCTTCTCCACCTTGGCATACTTCTTAATATCAAACTCCTTCCTGCCGTTCTCCTCAAACTCCACTGTCTTCACAGCATCCAGGGCGATGTTACAGGCCATGTCCGCCCAGCGCTTGATGGCCTTGGTGTTGATGGCGCTGTTGATGATCTTCAGCATGAGCTGCCGGTCAGTCGTGTCCACGGGAGTGCTGCAACGGAGAACGAGGAGTCAGCACACAGACACCACATACAGCTCAAAACAGCACGCAGGCAGCCTAAAACAACCCTAAACAAGGCCTATGGCCTGACTGGCACATTGGGTATTTGCCAGAATTGCCAGATGGCCCTAGAACTAAAGGATCCTTATCCCTTAATCATGTGGGACAACTAGTGGTCACCTGATCTCCTTCAGGATGGTGATCATGTCGTCCAGGGCTTTGCGGTAGGCGCTGATTACCACGGTAGGGTGAATCTGCTGCTCCAGGAACTGCTCAGCCACGGAGAGCATCTCCCCGGCTATGGAGACAAGGGAAAATAATAAGAACAAGATATGGATACAGCCATATTTATAGAGTGTGTCATTCTTCATAGCTAAAATGCTGTTCTATAATCAAAATCTCATTATGGCTACTGGGTGGTTATAGACATGGCCATGTTTGTAAGCTGTCTCCATTAGGTCCCTTCTCGCCCATTAAAAGAGGTTTATACTCTGGATAGAGGCTGTGACAAAATGCAGGTATAAAAGTAGGTTAGAACCCAGTAAAAGGTAAACGCCTCATTGTGGCTACTGGGTGGTTATAGATATGGCCATATTTATAAGCGGAGTTTGTCATTTTTCATATTTTCTTAGCTATTATGCTGTCTTAGTATTTGAGTGCAGCTGTGTTTTTGTTACAATGTGTCGTGTTTCAGCATTGCACCAGTACACACTACATGATTTAGTGCCTTTTTTTCTTATTTGGAATAAGGGGTCACGCCCTCTGTTGTGCACCCTTCCCCGCTAGTCATACGTGTTAAGAATTCTGTTATCACCCATGCTCACCCATTAACAGTGAGATTTTTTTTAACTCCAGATAGAAGCTGTGATACAGTGCAGATATAAACGTAGGTTAGGACCTAGTAAAAGGTAAATGCCTCTTCGTGGCTACTGAGTGGTTATGGATATGGCCATATTCATAAACCAAGTGTCTTATTCTTCTTACTTTCTTCGTTACTATGCAGTTCTATAGTCAAAATATCATGTTAAAACTGAGTGCTGCTGTTTTTTTGTTACAATGTATTGTTTCAGCGTCGCACCAGTACACATTACAGTTCTTGTTTAGAATATGGGGGTCACACCCTCTGTAGCGCACCCTTCCCCCAGTAGCCAAAAGCGCTATTATCTCTGTTATCAGGTCCCTACTTGCCCTTTAGAGGGGCGTTTTTTTTTAAAATTTAGATAGAGGTTGACACAGTGCAGGTATAAAAGTAGGTTAGGACCCAGTAAAAAGGACACACCTTAACAGGGCTACTGCGTGGAGATGGCCATATTTATAAGCCAAGTGTCTCATTTTTCTTATTTTCTTAGCTATGATCAATATAGCATGTCTTTGTATTGAGTGCTGTCGTCTTTTTGTTACAGCGTCCCACCAGTACACATTACTGTTCTTGTTTGGAATATGGGGGGTCACACCCTCTGTAGTGCACCTTCCCCCACTAGCCAAAGGTGCTGTTGTCTCTGTTATCAGGTCCCTACTCACCCATTAAAGAGGTTGTGACAAAGTGCAGGTATACAAGTAGGTTAGGACCCAGTAATAGGAAAAACACCACATTGTGTCTACTGGGTGGTTATGGATACGGCCATATCTATAAGCTGAGTGTCTCATTTTCTTAGCTATAATCTACACAGCAGGTCTTAGTATTGAGTACTGCTTTGTTTTTGTTACAATGACAGTGGAGGACTATGGAGCCTCACCGAGGATGATGACCGATGTGGTGCCGTCTCCCACCTCCTCGTCCTGGGTGCGGCTGATCTCAATCATGGACTTGGCGGCCGGGTGCTGTACCTGGATCTGGGGGGACAGAGCAGAGTGTCATTGATCACCATCTTTGGGGGTGATGAGCGTTTCTCGAGGGCCCTGCCCTGTCACCCACCTCTCTTAGGATGGCGGTTCCCATCGTTGGTCATCACGATTCCTCCCATGGGGTCCAGCAACATCTGAAATACAAGAAGCTGTTAGTATGGAGCGGAGCGGAGAGCTGACGATCTACAGGGGCGGTCTCTCACCTTCATCATGGCACGGGGCCCCAGGCAGGTGCGGATGATGTCGGCGATGGTCTGTAATAGATGGAGAGGAGTTGTGAGCTGGTCCCGGATGGAGATGACCCCGCCAGCCCCCTGTACTCACCTTGGCGGCGTTGATGTTCCCGGCCTGGACCTTCCTGCCGGATTCCCGCTTCATATTCTGACCTGGGGACACATGTGACACTCAGTGACCAGCACACAGCCGTCCGGCCCCCGCGGGGTCCCACACCGGCCCACAATCAGCACAGACCCTGGCGGCCATCTTTTTTCTGCACTGGTCACTCAGGTGTCACCCAGTAGACAGGAAGGCAGTTGCTAGGCAACGAAGGCCCCTTTTTGACATATCCCAGCCTAATCCCCATAAAGGCCCAGGACGGATATCTATGGCCCTGACTATGCCCATCACTCACTTAACACGAGCACCGGGCGGCCCATCATCTTGGCGGAGAGCGGAGACCACGGGAGCCGGCAACGGGAAGAAGATTCTGGAGAAAGAAAGAGCAGCGCCGCCTCCTGAGCGCAGCCTAACGAAAAGAAACAGGGCCTACAGCCAATAGAAGAAGCGGCCGCCGCGCCTACACCAATCACCTCACAACGGGGCGGGGCGACAAGGGCTAGGCTGCGCAAGCTTGGTTGCGGTTGAAGCCGCATGGTCACCGTTTGGCTCGTACGCATGCGCATAGGGGCGCACTGCCTGCCGGGAGGTGTAGTTCGTGCGCTTGGTTCTATGGTTTCACAGCGGGCGGTAATGTGAGGCGCCTGTATCTGCGCCATTCACCAGACAGAGGGGGCGCGGTGCATTGTGGGAGATGTAGTTTTTTGTGGATTTTACCTCAGGAGACCAAATTAGGTGAAGATGCTTCAGTCAGTGAGTGATGGGGGAGGCACAGAGCAGTGGGTGAGTGTGTGACCGCAGTACACGGATATATACATTGTATAACTGTATATACACACATGCTAACTTATACACACAGTATAACTATATACACATTGTATAACTGTATATACACAATTGTATAACTATATACACACATTGTATAACTTATATACACATTGTATAACTGATATACACATTGTATAACATGTATATACACATTGTATAACTATATACACACATTGTATAACTATATACACATTGTATAACTGTATATACACACATTGTATAACTATATACACACATTGTATAACTGTATATACACATTGTATAACTATATACACACATTGTATAACTATATACACACATTGTATAACTGTATATACACATTGTATAACTATATACACATTGTATAACTGTATATACACATTGTATAACTATATACACACATTGTATAACTATATACACATTGTATAACTGTATATACACACATTGTATAACTATATACACACATTGTATAACTGTATATACACATTGTATAACTATATACACACATTGTATAACTATATACACACATTGTATAACTATATACACACATTGTATAACTGTATATACACATTGTATAACTATATACACATTGTATAACTGTATATACACACATTGTATAACTATATACACACATTGTATAACTATATACACATTGTATAACTGTATATACACACATTGTATAACTATATACACACATTGTATAACTATATACACACATTGTATAACTATATACACACATTGTATAACTGTATATACACATTGTATAACTATATACACATTGTATAACTGTATATACACACATTGTATAACTATATACACACATTGTATAACTATATACACATTGTATAACTGTATATACACACATTGTATAACTATATACACACATTGTATAACTGTATATACACATTGTATAACTATATACACACATTGTATAACTATATACACATTGTATAACTGTATATACACACATTGTATAACTATATACACACATTGTATAACTGTATATACACATTGTATAACTATATACACACATTGTATAACTATATACACACATTGTATAACTGTATATACACATTGTATAACTATATACACATTGTATAACTGTATATACACATTGTATAACTATATACACAATTGTATAACTATATACACACATTGTATAACTGTATGTACACACACACGTATATACACATTATATAACTATATATACACATTCACACGTATATACACACATTGTATAGCTATATACACGTATATACACACATTGTATAACTGTATATACACACATTGTATAACTATATACACATTGTATAACTGTATATACACACATTGTATAACTGTATATACACATGGTATAGCTGTATATACACACATTGTATAACTATATACACGTTGTATAACTATATACACATTGTATAACTATATACACATTGTATAACTGTATATACACACATTGTATAACTATATACACACATTGTATAACTATATACACACATTGTATAACTATATACACATTGTATAACTGTATATACACACATTGTATAACTATATACACACATTGTATAACTGTATATACACATTGTATAACTATATACACATTGTATAACTGTATATACACATTGTATAACTATATACACACATTGTATAACTATATACACACATTGTATAACTGTATGTACACACACACGTATATACACATTATATAACTATATATACACATTCACACGTATATACACACATTGTATAGCTATATACACGTATATACACACATTGTATAACTGTATATACACACATTGTATAACTATATACACATTGTATAACTGTATATACACACATTGTATAACTGTATATACACATGGTATAGCTGTATATACACACATTGTATAACTATATACACATTGTATAACTGTATATACACATTGTATAACTATATACACACATTGTATAACTATATACACACATTGTATAACTGTATATACACACATTGTATAACTGTATATACACACATTGTATAACTATATACACACATTGTATAACTATATACACATTGTATAACTGTATATATTCATTGTATAACTGTATATACACGTACTATGCAGAAAACAGGAGCAGCAAGGTATGCTGGATGCCTTGGGTGCAGAGCGACCTTCACAGCCCTCAGTGTGTCTCCATATACCACAACAAATGTCACAGCACTCCTTTTAGCGATGCATATAGATGTCTTTATTCCAGCCTGCTAGGGTACAAGTGGCAACGTTTCGGGCCCAAACGCCCTTAGTCCTGCAATCACTGATCATCTCTACTTCCTTTTTATGCATCCATTTACAGTTCATCAATCAATTAATACATGTAATCAATTATAACTTTCTTATTTTCATACACCACAATCCCTGTGCTTTTTTTCTTTTTACATATACTGTTATGCCCATTTGTGTTTCACTAACCATGATATACATCATTACATACACCTTTATAAACTGGAAGCCTTTTGATTTTTAGATAACATCCATTAATCATATTATTACATTAATCGCTAACTACATGTTGTTTTACTTATTGCCCTTACTGTATGACGTTGCCGGGAGTCCTCCTCCATACTGCCTCCGTGTCTTCTACACCTCGTGCACCCGGCGTCCCGGAACTGACGAGTCCGCCCATCGCTCTGTGGGTAATCGCGTACTGCGCATGCGCAGACTCGTTTTCATGTATTCCAATGCAGCAGATAGTTCTAGTTCGTCCGCGCCATTTTAACTACTGGCGTTTCTGCCCTCACTTCTCCTGCAAGTCTACATAGAGAGCCTGCCTTCATGTTACCTCACAAATTAGGGCAGTAGTGTGCAACAAAGTGCTAGTGCTTGTTAAAAGTGTTAGTGCTTCATATTGCTTATTCTTTTATAAAGTGTTATTGTGCGCTATTCTCTTTAGTGGTCAGTACTGTAATGCTCTCCATTTTCTACCATGGTGCCACTACCCCGGGTTTACATCTTCCTTCCCACTTTAATGGGGATTTCAACAACTTTTCTTGGTTCTAAGATCTCTAAATTACCTTAGATGCTTATTTTTACCCTAGGGATCTATGGACCCATTTCTTATCATTTTAAAGTGCTCCAGTGCTTATTACTAACTTTTACTTCCACCTTCCATTGGTTTGCTATATACTACCCTACCCTTCATGTGCATCTACGGCCCGCCAGTTTCTCTATTATTTTACTACCCAAGCCTGACTATGCACCATTGGGGTTTATGGGTACCATTCTATGCTGTACCAATATCCAGTTTTATAGCTTATATCTATAGTGTTAAAATTTACAATAAGTGATTTCTAGAAAAACTATTTAAAACAGGTGCCATATGGAGCCCGGACCCCCGACTTCCGCCATACTTGGTACAATTAATATAAAACATTAGTATTGTTGTTAATCGGTTCTTCTAGGCTTCCAATTTTTCCATTCTGTAAAGAAAAACAAATAGACACATCTTAATCACACATTAAATTAATATACTAATAAAAACGTGCATTAAAAACCAGTGATATTAAAAATCTATACTGCTTAATAAGGCCTAAGGTGGGGATCCCGATAGACCCGGATTTCTCAAGTGGCTACATTCAATTTGTAGTCGACATTCAAACCCCCCGGTTTTAGTGTACCCAATCTTTTAATCCATCTAAGTTCCTTTTCTAATAGCAGTTTTTCTCTGTCCCCGCCCCTCCTCAACTGTGGGACACTATCTATTATTCTGCACTTAAGATCTCTTTCGTTATGCTCCGCCTCCACAAAATGCTTAGGTACAGGCAAATTCTGTTGTTTTTGTCGGATACTGCATCTATGCAAATTCATCCGTACCTTAAATTCAAGAGTTGTTTCCCCTACATAAAACAGCTTACAGGGGCACTCCAGCAGATATATTACATATTCCGAGTTACAGGTGTAAAAATTCCTTATCTCGTACCTTTTTCCCTTTACCTCAAAAGAATTACCTTTTATCATGTGCGAACAGTTTACACAACTTACGCAAGGGAAACAACCTGTCCTTTTCTTTCCCGTTATTGTCATCTGAGTGTTCTTTTTCAAACTACCTATGTCTGAGTGCACTAATTGGTCCTTAAGAGACCGACCCTTCCTAAAAGAAAAAAGCGGGGGATTCTTAAATTCCACTATTTCTGGCAATCCCTGACCAAGAATTTTCCAATTTCTCCTTATTATACTTGTTATCTCCCTAGACTCTTCTCCGTAGGTTGTTACTACGGGTATCCTCCTCTGTATACCTCCATTTCTTTGGTTAGCTCGATTCAAACTTTTCTCCCTTTGCTCTTTAAGTAGACCTATAGGGTACTCTCTCTCCTGGAATTTTTTCAACAACTCATCTATAGTTCTTTCCCTCTCCATTCCATCGCTCACTATTCGTCTCACCCTTTGTATCTGCCCATTAGGTATTGCTCTCTTCATCCCTGGGGGGTGGTGGCTTTGATAGTGTAGCAACTTATTTTTATCTGTCTTTTTTACATGCAAAGAGGTTGTTAAGCTATTGCCCGCATGTTTTACCAATACATCTAGGAACTGTAGTTCCACCTTTGATTGAACCATAGTGAACTTAATTGTGATATCTACCGTATTTAGATACTCATAAAACTCATGCAATCCCTCGGTAGTACCCCTCCAGAGGAGGAACACGTCATCGATTTATGTAGGGGAAACAACTCTTGAATTTAAGGTACGGATGAATTTGCATAGATGCAGTATCCGACAAAAACAACAGAATTTGCCTGTACCTAAGCATTTTGTGGAGGCGGAGCATAACGAAAGAGATCTTAAGTGCAGAATAATAGATAGTGTCCCACAGTTGAGGAGGGGCGGGGACAGAGAAAAACTGCTATTAGAAAAGGAACTTAGATGGATTAAAAGATTGGGTACACTAAAACCGGGGGGTTTGAATGTCGACTACAAATTGAATGTAGCCACTTGAGAAATCCGGGTCTATCGGGATCCCCACCTTAGGCCTTATTAAGCAGTATAGATTTTTAATATCACTGGTTTTTAATGCACGTTTTTATTAGTATATTAATTTAATGTGTGATTAAGATGTGTCTATTTGTTTTTCTTTACAGAATGGAAAAATTGGAAGCCTAGAAGAACCGATTAACAACAATAGTAATGTTTTATATTAATTGTACCAAGTATGGCGGAAGTCGGGGGTCCGGGCTCCATATGGCACCTGTTTTAAATAGTTTTTCTAGAAATCACTTATTGTAAATTTTAACACTATAGATATAAGCTATAAAACTGGATATTGGTACAGCATAGAATGGTACCCATAAACCCCAATGGTGCATAGTCAGGCTTGGGTAGTAAAATAATAGAGAAACTGGCGGGCCGTAGATGCACATGAAGGGTAGGGTAGTATATAGCAAACCAATGGAAGGTGGAAGTAAAAGTTAGTAATAAGCACTGGAGCACTTTAAAATGATAAGAAATGGGTCCATAGATCCCTAGGGTAAAAATAAGCATCTAAGGTAATTTAGAGATCTTAGAACCAAGAAAAGTTGTTGAAATCCCCATTAAAGTGGGAAGGAAGATGTAAACCCGGGGTAGTGGCACCATGGTAGAAAATGGAGAGCATTACAGTACTGACCATAAAGAGAATAGCACACAGGTAACACTTTATAAAAGAATAAGCAATATGAAGCACTAACACTTTTAACAAGCACTAGCACTTTGTTGCACACTACGGCCCTAATTTGTGAGGTAACATGAAGGCAGGCTCTCTATGTAGACTTGCAGGAGAAGTGAGGGCAGAAACGCCAGTAGTTAAAATGGCGCGGACGAACTAGAACTATCTGCTGCATTGGAATACATGAAAACGAGTCTGCGCATGCGCAGTACGCGATTACCCACAGAGCGATGGGCGGACTCGTCAGTTCCGGGACGCCGGGTGCACGAGGTGTAGAAGACACGGAGGCAGTATGGAGGAGGACTCCCGGCAACGTCATACAGTAAGGGCAATAAGTAAAACAACATGTAGTTAGCGATTAATGTAATAATATGATTAATGGATGTTATCTAAAAATCAAAAGGCTTCCAGTTTATAAAGGTGTATGTAATGATGTATATCATGGTTAGTGAAACACAAATGGGCATAACAGTATATGTAAAAAGAAAAAAAGCACAGGGATTGTGGTGTATGAAAATAAGAAAGTTATAATTGATTACATGTATTAATTGATTGATGAACTGTAAATGGATGCATAAAAAGGAAGTAGAGATGATCAGTGATTGCAGGACTAAGGGCGTTTGGGCCCGAAACGTTGCCACTTGTACCCTAGCAGGCTGGAATAAAGACATCTATATGCATCGCTAAAAGGAGTGCTGTGACATTTGTTGTGGTGTATATACACGTATATACACATTGTATAACTATATACACATACATACGTATATACACACATTGTATAACTGTAAATACACATACATACGATTGTATAACTATATACACATATTTTATAACTGTAAATACACATACACACGTATATACAAACATTGTATAACTGTATATACACATACACACGTATATACAAACATTGTATAACTGTATATACACATACATACGTATATACACATTGTATAACTATAAATACACATACATACGTATATACACACATTGTATAACTGTATATACACATACACACATATATATATATATACAAACATTGTATAACTGTATATACACATACGTATATACACATTATATAACTATATACACATACATACGTATATACACATTGTATAACTGTAAATACACATACATACGTATATACACACATTGTATAACTGTATATACACATACTCACGTATATACACATTATATAACTATATACACATACATACGTATATACACATTGTATAACTATACACATACACACGTATATACACATATTGTATAACTGTAAATACACATACACACGTATATACACATTGTATAACTATATACACATACATACGTATATACACATTGTATAACTATACACATACATACGTATACACACACATTGTATAACTGTAAATACACATACATACGTATATACACACATTGTATAACTATATACACATACATACGTATATACACACATTGTATAACTGTATATACACATACACGTGTATATATACACATCACACTCACACACCTGTATATACACACTTCATAAAAATATACATACACACACATATGCATATACACACACAGCACACACATACACACTTGCATATACACACAGCACATACACACCCAGCACATACACATGCATATACACACACAGCACATACAAACATGCATATACACACACGGCATATACATACAGCAGATACACACATGCATATACACACACAGCACATGCACACACATTATATACACACACAGCACATACACACACATGCATATACACACACAGCACATACACACATGTATATACACACACAGGACATGCACATACACACACATGCATATACACACACAGCACATGCACACACAGCACATACACACACGCATGCATATACACACAGCACATACATGCACATACACACACAGCATATACACACACATGCATATACACACAGCACATACATACACATGTATATATACACAGCACATACATACACATGCATATACACATGTATATACACACACTTCATAACAATATATACACACTGCACATACACACGTATATTACACATTTCATAATAATATATACACAGAAGAACTATATAACCTAACTATATTATGTTACCTGAGCATTATAGGTGGGGAAAGAATGTGAAATATATATAGATTACAAGGGAATGAACACATATTTCATATAACCAGGTGTATATTATATTACCTAAGCATTATAGGTGGGGAATAAACATTAAATATATGTACATTACAGAAGAATGAACACATATCCCATATAACCAGGTGTATATTATATTACCGGAGCATTAAAGGGGAATTAACATGAAATACATGTAGATAACATTTAGATAATAGATAATATGTGAATTTAGATAATAAGAGAATGAACACATATCCCATATAAGCAGGTGTATATTATGATACCTGATGCTCAGGTAACATAATATACACATGGTTATATGGTATATGTGTTCATTTTCCTATTATCTAAATATATTCCATGTTCATTCCCCACCTATAATGCTCAGGTAACATAATATGCACCTTGTTATATGGAATATGTGTTCATTCACATATCTACATGTATTGCATGTTAATTCCCCTTCTATAATGCTCAGGTAACATAATATGCACTTGGTTATATGGGATATGTGCTCATTCCATTATTATCATCCTGTATTTCAGGTTCATTCCCCACTTATAATGCTCAGGTAACATAATATACTCTTCGTTATATGGGATATGTGCTCATTCCACTATTATCTACATATATGTCATGTTCATTCCCCACATATAAAGCTCCGGGAACATATGGGATATGTGTTCATTCTCCTATTATCTACATATATTTCAGTTTCATTCCCCACCTATAATTCTCAGGTAACATAATATACACTTCGTTATATGGGATATGTATTCATTCCCCTGTAATCTACACATATTTCACATTCATTCCCCACCTATAATGCTCAGGTAACATAATATACACCTGGTTATATGGGAAATGTGTTCATTCTTCTATTATCTACATATATTTCATGCTCATTCCCCTCCTATAATGCTCAGGTAACATAATATACACCTGGTTATATGGGATATATGTCCATTCACCTATTATCTACATATATTTCACATTCATTCCCCACCTATAATGCTTAGGTAGCATAATATACACCTGGTTATATGGGATCTGGGTTCATTTTTCTATTATCTACATATTTATCCCCCTCCTGTAATGCTCTGGTAACAATATACACCTGGTTATATGGGATATGTGTTCATTTTGCTATTTTCTACATATATTTCACATTTATTCCCCACCTATAATGCTCAGGTAACATAATATACCCCTGGTTATATGGGATATGTGCTCATTCCACTATTATCTACATATATGTCATGTTCATTCCCCACATATAAAGCTCCGGGAACATAAGGGATATGTGTTCAATCTCCTATTATCTACATATATTTCAGTTTCATTCCCCACCTATAATTCTCAGGTAACATAATATACACCTGGTTATATGGGATATGTGTTCATTCCCCTGTAATCTACACATATTTCACATTCATTCCCCACCTATAATGCTCAGGTAACATAATATACACCTGGTTATATGGGATATGTGTCCATTCTTCTATTATCTACTGATATTTCATCTTCATTCCACACCTAAAATGCTCAGGTAACATAATATACACCTGGTTATATGGGATATGTGTCCATTCTTCTATTATCTACTGATATTTCATCTTCATTCCACACCTATAATGCTCAGGTAACATAATATACACCTGGTTATATGGGATATGTGTCCATTCTTCTATTATCTACATATATTCCATCTTCATTCCACACCTATAATGCTCAGGTAACATAATATACACCTGGATATATGGGATATGTGTTCATTCTCCTATTATCTACTTATATTTCAGTTTCATTCCCCACTTATAATGCTCTGGTAACATAATATACACCTGGTTATATGGGATATGTTCTCATTCCACTATTATCTACATATGTCATGTTCATTCCCCACATATGAAGCTCTGGGAACATATGGGATATGTGTTCAATCTCCTATTATCTACATATATTTCAGTTTCATTCCCCACCTATAATGCTCAGGTAACATAATATACACCTGGTTATATGGTATATGTGTTCATTTTTCTATTATCTACATATATTTCACATTTATTCCCCACCTATAATGCTCAGGTAACATAATATACACCTGGTTATATGATATATGTGTTCATTTTTCTATTATCTACATATATTTCATGTTCATTCCCCACCTATAATGCTCAGGTAACATAATATACACCTGGTTATTTGGGATATATGTTCATTCTTCTATAATCTACCTATATTACATGTTCATTCCTTGTCTAAGATGCCCAAGAAACATTTTATACATCTACATAATCTATACCTAATAAGCTATTATCTTCATTCTTTTTATTTATTCCTTTTCTTCATTCTTTTTAGTATGTCCCCCCCCTGTACCAGGACTGATAATACCGCCATACAGTGCACATATCACTGACACAGATCCTCACACAGTAGTAATAATGCCGCTCTGAGCCCTCTACAGATAAAACAAGCTTTCATTATTGCTCTTCTACTTTGTACCAGTTCATAAACACCAAACATGTCAAGATTTTTATTTCATTTATAAAAAAAACTCTAAAATTTGTCAAAAAACCTTGTGTTTTAGTCTCCATTTTTGTTGAGCCACAGCCTTCTCTGGGAGGAATCATTATTGAGCCCTTAGACCACGTTTTTACTGATAGCAACTCTTTTTCAGCTCTTTATTTTATTTTATTGCAATGTTAGGCGGCCGTCACACGCTGAGATATCTTTAGCGATATTGTAAGCGATCACGTGCACGCGCAATCACTTACAATATCGCTCACATCGCTGGTGAGATGTCACACAGACAGACTCACCAGCGATGCGGAGCCGCGATCTCGCTCGTTACTATGGTACACATCGGGTAACTAGGCGCCGCGCGTCGCTTAGTTACCCGACGTGTACCATAGTTACCATCTCCCAGCATAGGCGCGGTCGCTGGGAGATGGATCATCGTGGTGTTATACACCACGATGATGCAGATCGTTGCATCGTTCATCGCTAGATCTGAGAACCGAACCTCAGATCAGCGATGTCACGATCAAGCGATTTAACATCGTAAATCGCTTGATTACATGCAACGATATCTTGCCCGATATCGCTTAAGCGATCAAAAAGGAGATCGCTTAAACGATATCGGGCAAGATATCGTTCCGTGTGACGGCCGCCTTACAGAGGCCAAAAATATAGTAATTCTTGTGTTTTCAATGTTTTCTTCGGTTTCCAGATTGGATTCATTTATCTTATATAGTAATAGATTGAACAGGTCCAAGCTAAGAGCGGAGTAACATCAATGATCTCACTGCCTCATATGTCCTCCTCTATAGAGATATCAAGTCTCCATTGTGAGGTAAAACATAAGGAGATGTGACCCAGGACCAGACTCTGTACAGGAGCAGAGTAATGTGTATAACATCCACCTGTAACATCAATGATCTTACTGCCTCATACGTCCTCCTCTATAGAGATATCAGGTCTCCATTGTGAGTTAATACATAAGATGTGACCCAGCACCAGACTCCGTCCAGGAGCAGAGTAATGTGTATAACATCCACCTGTAACATCAATGATCTCACGGCCTCATATGTTCTCCTCTATAGAGATATCAGGTCTCCATTGTGAGGTAAAACATAAGGAGATGTGACCCAGCACCAGACTCCATCCAGGAGCAGAGTAATGTGTATAACATCCACCTGTAACATCAATGATCTTACTGCCTCCATATGTCCTCCTCTATAGAGATATCAGGTCTCCATTGTGAGGTAAAACATAAGATGTGACCCAGCACCAGACTCCATCCAGGAGCAGTGATGTGTATAACATCCACCTGTAACATCAGATGTAGCAGACCTTAATATGTTCTTTTTGTGAGTATAGAAATACTGTGGTGAATCTGACTCACAGGCCTTTCTGAAAGATTAGGGTATGTGCCCACACGTAGTGTTCTGTTGCAGCAAAACCTTAGGGGCTTAATAATAATAATAATAATAATTTTATTTCTATAGCGCCAATATATTATGCAGCACTTTACAATTCAGAGGTGACGTGTACAGACAATATGAGACAATACAGAGTAACAAAAATTAAAAAACTATGAGGAGTGAGATCTCTGCTCACAAGAGCTTACAATCTAGAGGAAATATGGGAGGTACAAAAGGTAACAGTAACAAATGATATCATATATGGTCCAACCATCAATATAATAATTAGGGGATTAACGTAACGCTGCATGAATCGGTCATCGGTCAGGATCTGTACAAGTACAGATAAAGTGCTATTTTATGCATGTGGGACAGACAGTCTGCAGGTGCAGACAGATGACACAAGAGGCCAGTTTTGGAAAAGGGAAGATAGGAATAGTTAGACAAGTGAGGTGATAGGCCAGTCTAAAGAGATGTGTTTTTAAGGCTCGCTTAAAATTATGTGGTTTTGGGAATTAATTGAATTGTTCTTGGTAATCCGTTCATGAGAATTGATGCAGCTCGTGAGATGTCTTGGAGACGGGAGTGGGAGGTTCGGATTGTAGCTGATGTCAGTCTTGGATCACTTGCGGAGCGGAGGGCACTTATAGGGCGATAGACAGAGATAAGAGAGGAGATGTAGAGTGGAGCAGAACTGTGGAGGGCTTTGTGGGTGAGAGTGATAATTTTATATTGTACTCTATAGCGGATTGGCAACCAGTGCAATGACTGGCACAGGATAGAGGCATCGGTGAAGTGGTTGGATAGGAATATGATCCTGGCTGCTGCATTGAGGATGGATTGGAGAGGAGAGAGTTTAGTAAGAGGGAGACCGATTAGTAGAGAATTGCAGTAATCCAGGCGAGAATGAATAAGGGCAACAGTTAGAGTTTTTGCAGAGTCAACAGTAAGAAAAGGTCGAATTCTAGAGATGTTTTTGAGGTGTAGGTAACATGAGCGAGCGAGAGACCGGATTTGGGGAGAGAAGGAGAGATCCGAGTCAGACCATTATTTTTAATCTTTAAAGATTCCAGAATAACGGGGTCTGTACCACAGGACTGGCGTATAGCAAATGTGGTGCCAATATTCAAAAAGTGGACAAAAACTGAATTTGGAAATTATAGGCCAGTAAACTTAACCTCTACTGTGGGTAAAATCCTAGAGGGTTTTCTAAGAGATGCTATAATGGAGTATCTGAAGAAAAATAACCTCCATTACCCAATATCAACATGTTTTTACGAGGGACCGTTCCTGTCAAACTAATCTGATAAGCTTCTATGAAGAAGTAAGTTCTGGACTGGACCAAAGAAATGCAGTGGACGTGGTGTATATGGCATTTTTTAAAAGCTTTTGATACGGTGCCACACAAAAGGTTGATACATAAAATGAGAGCAATGAGCAATTCTTTTTAATATATTTATTAATGACCTTGTAGGGGGCATACAGAGTAGAATCTCAATATTTGCAGATGACACTAAACTCTGCAGGGTAATCAATACAGAGGAGGACAATTTTATATTACAGGAGGATTTATGTAAGCTAGAAGCTTGGGCTGATAAATGGCAAATGAGCTTTAATGGGGATAAATGTAAGGTCATGCACTTGGGCAGAGAAAACAAAATGTATAATTATGTGCTTAATTGTAAAACACTGGGCAAAACTATCACTGAAAAAGACCTGGGTGTATGGGTAGATGACAAACTCACATTTAGTGACCACTGTCAGGCAGCTGCTGCAAAGGCAAATAAAATAATGGGATGCATTAAAAGAGGCATAGATGCTCATGAGGAGAACATAATTCTACCTCTATACAAGTCACTAGTGCGACCACACATAGAATATTGTGTACAATTCTGGTTCCGGTGTATAAGAAAGACATAGCTGAACTAGAGCGGGTCCAGAGAAGAGCGACCAAGGTTCTTAGAGGACTGAGGGGTCTGCAATACCAAGACAGGTTATTAAACTTGGGGTTATTTAGCTTGGAAAAACGAAGGCTTTTGGGGTGATCTTATAATAATTTATAAATATATGAGGGGGCCGTACAGAGACCCTTTTTAATGATCTCTTTCTTTAGGCCTGAGACGGGGAAAAGGGGGGATCCTCTACTCTGGAGGAAAGGGAAAGGGTTTTAAAATAATCA
>JARQOC010000012.1:113887666-113920908 GCA_033576535.1 Allobates femoralis | reverse complement strand
AAAAAAACACTGTGGTGCAGATTTACCAAAATTATTGATAGCATTGCAAGTCCTGCTGCTTCCATGTTGAGTTATAGGGACACAGGCCGTGATCAGGAGGCTTCTAGGATGTGTATGGATATCGAGCCAAGACAAAAAGAATGCAAGTGTGTAAACACCCTGATTGTAAGCTACCTCATCCACTGGCACAGAGTCGGGTGGGGCGGTGTTCACCATGGAACAGTAGTTGGTGCTAGCCACAATTGGTGGACACCTGTTGAACCCACCTTCATATTAGCAAATGTGGTGCGGAGACAGAATAAACTCTTTTGAAGTGAGGGGGGACGTCTGGGGATATAAACAGGGTTACCAGGAAAACACAATTACCATCATGCTAAGGTGGTGGGCAGGGTTTGCAACCCCCAACACTGGTGAAAGGGGCTCTTTAACACCTAGAGGAACTGTATCTGGTTAGATGATGTAGAACTCTAAGAGTTTTATCTTTCTGGTGCCCCACATATGTGAACAATACATATGGATCAGAATAATTTGTAAGCCTTTAACCCCTTCATGACCTATGACGCACATGTATGTCATAGGTTGCCTCCCACCCTTTGATGTGAGCTCATGCGCTGAGCTCGCACCCTCCCGCACACATCTCAGCTGATGTAATCAGCTGAGATGTGTATCTAATAGCACCGTTTAGATACGAGATCTGATCAGCGCTGTTAATCCTTTGGAACATGCTGTCATTCATTGACAACTTTATCCAAAGCCCCGCAGCAGTGGGGATCCTGCTGATCCCTGCCGTGATCACAGGTCCCGTGAAGCAATCACAAGACCTGCACTGTTGCCTGCACAGCCCGGGGTCCTGTAATGACCCCGGAAGCTGTCCAGATTCACTTCCTGCTGATGATGACCCAGTGACATCAAAGACAGAGAGTGAATATTTCCCCTATGTTTGGATGGGCGGTAACCCATCCAAACATAAGAGATGCAATCAGAAAGTTAGTTCTGATGCCCTCTAGTGGTTAAAGTAAAATATAAAAAAAAGAGGACCTGTAACCCCCTGCTGCATGGCAATCTAAATGCAGCACTGAAAGCAGCATGTCTGCTGCATTCAGGGAAAGGGTCCCCCCTATATCCTAAGATATAGCCTTAGGAAAACTCACTGTTAGAAGCTATGAGGGCAGTCCCTGTGGCTGTAGTTAGCTCTATTCACGGGGGCCATTTCCTCCCCCTGCCTCTCTGTGCTGCTTCTGCTGTGCTAGCTCTGTCCTCCTCCTCTCTGTCACTCATCCTGCCGCACACAGCATGCAAATCATTTGTCCTAACATCAGTGCCAGATTCCTGCCCTGCTGTCTGAACAAAGCATAAACAGCACAGCAGGAACTGGCACGAAAGGGAGGGAATGGCCCCCGTGAATAGAGCTAACTCCAGCCACAGGGACTTCCCTCATGGCTTCTAACTTTTCCTAAGGCTATATCTCGGGGTACACAGCACACAGACACATGGGGGAACCCTTCCCTGAATGCAGCAGAAATGCTGCATTCAGTGCTGCATTTAGATTGCCATGCAGCAGGGGGGTGACAGGTCTTCTTTAAAGTATGAAAAAATAAAAAGTTCTAATCACTCCCCCTTTTGCACCATTGAAAATAAAACTATTAAAAAATATACACGGGGGGAGGGGCGTGGCCTGCTGATGGGATAAGTCGCACTGAAGTGCTGCTCTGCTCCTAGAACTCCCAGCAAGCTGCTTTAAACCTCTCACCGTCAGTAATCCGTTCTACAGGCAAAGCAAGGAAGTCCCAGGGAGGCTCCGGACCCGCGCTGCAGGCTCCAGAGGTAATATAGACCGCTTTTTAAGATCTTCTGTGACCGCTTCCCAGGAGCTCAGCGCAGCTAAGATGGCGTCGTCTTCACAGTCATCTGGAGCGGGAGCGCGGGAATCGCTGCAGTGCCCTGCAGCAGGAAAGTGAGGAGGAACCAGATATGCTGGGCGATATGGCTAATCTACCTACTACTGAGCTAAGTACCATCTTAAAACTTCTCCCCACTAAGAGGGACCTGGATAAACTAGCAAACAGGCTGGAGGGCTCCTATAGGAGGGAACTGCAAACTCTAAAATCGGAATTCACAGCCAGGGTGGAAGATGTGGAAACTGCCCAGGAAAATGACTCACCGTGGCCGGGACTCCGGTTTAGACAGGCGATGCTTCCTTCCTCCTTGTCACGGGTGGACCGCGCCTGCCGGTAGTGGGGCCCGGTGGAGTGCAGATCAAAAGTTGAAGACGCCTTGTAGGGAACAGATTAAAGGGGTTTAATTTATTCGTGACGCCACCTATGAGTAGTTTCGGTAATCGTTACCGACGCTGCGGAACCTCCGGGGGATGGACAGCAGCGAGATGGAACGCTCCCCACAGGCTGAGCGGTGATCCCCGGAGGCTGGAGTTGCTTAAGATGTTGTGCGGCAGCTGCGGTTACCTTGTAGTGCGGACGGACAGTTCATAAGGAAGCACGGACACAGAAAGTCTCTGCAACGGGTCTTTACGTAACCAGCAGGCAGTACATGGTATACAGTTAACAGGTAGTGGACCGGGTGGACTCAGCAGTGATAGTGTCCCTCAGAGATCCGCAAGTGTTCCTCCATTCTAACTAAGTGATTGCCAGTGTCGCCCAGGAATACCAGGTCGGGTACGGGGAGGCTGCTTCAATGCCCTATCCAAGTTGTACGTTGTGGATGCTTTGGGGAGCCTTGGATCCCTCAGTGGGTACACCGCTGGTTAGACGACTGGAAGATGGCTGGTGTGGGGTGCTCCTGTGAAGCTGCTCCTCCACGCTTCTGGTTCGCGTAGCAGAGGTGAACTGCTGCCAGCTTCGGTACCAGTGAACCGGCTGTGAATTGTGGGCACGGGAGTCTTTTGGGAACCCGTGGTAATGATTCCCGATCCCGGTTGTTGAGGCCTCAGGTGCTGACACCCGACCGGTGACGGCCCGGGGCTGCACGAGGTGCGGAGCCCCAGCTCCTACTCCAAGTTCTAGACTGCTCAGGTCAAGTTCTAGACTCCTTTTCTCTATGACTAAAGAGTCAGTTCTACACACTTCCCTAGCACTCCGCCCACCAGGACCCTGGATTGGTCCTCTGTTCTAGGTGATGCATGTAGGGTTGGATCTCAAAGTTAACTAGATCACTGCTGTGTCAGAGAATATTGCGGCTGCATTTATGGCTGCAATACCCTCTTGTGACGCACTCGTTGCGGGGCGCCACACTCCCCCTTGGTTGAATACGCTTGTCCCCAAGCGTCACACTACCGACATTACAGAGGTTTTTTATATTTTATAACAGGTAATACACTTTTATTAATGACGAAAACAGGTAAAGATATGCTTGGTTGATATAAGCAAAGTAAACAGGTGAAACACTTGGTGCGGACCCAGCGGGCGATCGACTGTCCTTATATTAAAAGTTCAGGCTGTGACCGCAAGATCACACAGTCAGTGCTTAACAGGAACAGAGTCATTGAGTGAGTCCAAGTCTTAAAGTCACTGGCGCGGAGAATGATGGCGCACCCGGACAGCAAACCACCCATCTGGACAAGCATAGCGTTCATAGGTGATTATATTGCCCCGGTAAAGGTCGCGATCGGGATGTCCTCTGGGCAAGTGTGACTCAACGTCCCGACGCCCCACAAACACCTCATTCAAACCCACCTCCCAAGCGAACCCCCACCCGGTATGTAAGTTAAAGGTGGAAATTCTACCTTCGTGGCGGAGTTCATCAGGCAGCGGTGGTTGGCGGCGAGCCTCGGCACGGGCCTGCATGTTGGCGCGTTCACGGGCTTGCCACTCCTCTCGTCGTCGCTGGCGTACATCTCCGTCGGCACGGCTCGGGGTGTAAAGATGAGCGATGGAGCTGGTGGTTTGGCGGGAAACTTGGACTTGGCGGGCACTCTGGGCTGGCACCCGCTGGAACGGCACAGGGGAAGGTGTCGGCGTTGCACCCGACCAGTGTACCCGAGTTGTATGCCCGGTAGGAAGTTCCTCGGTGTCTCCCCAAGCGAACCCGGTGTCGAGATCCTCAGCGATGCTACGGGTCTCGTCGTCATCCTCCTCGACCTCTCCTTCGATGACTACATCGGGCTGCTCGAAGGCTGGAGATGTTGAAGCTGGTTCCTCTGTACAACAGGGCGGTGGTGCTGTGGAGCCTTCCACAGGGACGTCCTGCAGGGCTTCTAGGCTGCCTGCCTCTTCATCTGTAACTGTAGGTAGAGGGGTCTCAATCCCGGTTACCAGGTAGGCCTCGGCAATAGCGAAGGAAGCCTCCGGTACGGGGATGAAACAGGCGACAGTCTTGTAGCTGTGAAACACGTCGCGGGTTCCTCGGTGGGAACCTGGTAAAGATCAAGTTCTTCCGTGGAGCTATTATAAGCTCCGGCTCAGGAACGGGGTCGGCTGCGGTATTAATCGCGGGAACGAGCTGAGCTGTGACCTCCACTGAAATGATGCAGTCAATTGGCTCGGGTGACGAAGCAGGACAGGTGGTGGGCGACAGTGAGGCGGTTGAGAAGCTGGCGACGTCGTCTGGGCCTGGAGTAGCGGTACCCGGTCGGCTCTGCTGCATCGCATGGTGTAGTCGTCTGCCTAGGGTCGCGCTCCAGCTGCGAATCGTCCATTCTACAGTCTCAAGTAACCGCACCCGGAGGTCTTGCAGAGCCTCTAGCCAGAAGTCGGGGCTGCCGTCAATGGTAAAGGCAGGACCCGGACCCGGTTGGCCTATGGCTGCTCTGGCCTCCGCCTCGACCTCCCGCATTAGGTCTTGGAGTCTCATGCTGGCCATTGTCTTCTTTGGAGGGAAACCACACCCGTTCAACCGGTAACCGTTCTGGTAGAGAGCTGGTGAAGAAAGGTCTCCGACACTCCCATTTCCTGTGGGCTTTTTGTAGTCCAATGGTGGGAAAAGTCTTTGGGGTCCGCCCCCATGGTTGATTCGAGCAATCAGGGCGGACGAAGAGTTTGGCGCCTTTTGTCTTTAGCCCTCCCACGATGAGGGGGGAAGTTGACTCACTCCTGGGCTTGCACGTGGCGGATTCTTGTGGCGGGAACGCCATCTTGGGCGCCATCTTGGCCCAACGGTGAAAAGGCGGGAAAGTTCTTTTAGGGACGAACAAAGTCCAAATTGTAGACAATAAAGTCATTTTTAAGCACATTATACCCGTTAGGCAACGGGCCTGCTCGTATCCTGTTCGTGACGCCATTTTCTGACTCACCGTGGCCGGGACTCCGGTTTAGACAGGCGATGCTTCCTTCCTCCTTGTCACGGGTGGACCGCGCCTGCCGGTAGTGGGGCCCGGTGGAGTGCAGATCAAAAGTTGAAGACGCCTTGTAGGGAACAGATTAAAGGGGTTTAATTTATTCGTGACGCCACCTATGAGTAGTTTCGGTAATCGTTACCGACGCTGCGGAACCTCCGGGGATGGACAGCAGCGAGATGGAACGCTCCCCACAGGCTGAGCGGTGATCCCCGGAGGCTGGAGCTGCTTAAGATGTTGTGCGGCAGCTGCGGTTACCTTGTAGTGCGGACGGACAGTTCATAAGGAAGCACGGACACAGAAAGTCCCTGCAACGGGTCTTTACTGTAACCAGCAGGCAGTACATGGTATACAGTTAACAGGTAGTGGACCGGGTGGACTCAGCAGTGATAGTGTCCCTCAGAGATCCGCAAGTGTTCCTCCATTCTAACTAAGTGATTGCCAGTGTCGCCCAGGAATACCAGGTCGGGTACGGGGAGGCTGCTTCAATGTCCTATCCAAGTTGTACGTTGTGGATGCTTTGGGGAGCCTTGGATCCCTCAGTGGGTACACCGCTGGTTAGACGACTGGAAGTTGGCTGGTGGTGGGGTGCTCCTGTGAAGCTGCTCCTCCACGCTTCTGGTTCGCGTAGCAGTTGTGAACTGCTGCCAGCTTCGGTACCAGTGAACCGGCTGTGAATTGTGGGCACGGGAGTCTTTTGGGATCCCGTGGTAATGATGCCCGATCCCGGTTGTTGAGGCCTCAGGTGCTGACACCCGACCGGTGACGGCCCGGGGGCTGCACGAGGTGCGGAGCCCCCGCTCCTACTCCAAGTTCTAGACTGCTCAGGTCAAGTTCTAGACTCCTTCTCTCTATGACTAAAGAGTCAGTTCTCCTACACACTTCCCTAGCACTCCGCCCACCAGGACCCTGGATTGGTCCTCTGTTCTAGGTGATGCATGTAGGGTTGGATCTCAAAGTTAACTAGATCACTGCTGTGTCAGAGAATATTGCGGATGCATTTATGGCTGCAATACCCTCTTGTGACGCACTCGTTGCGGGGCGCCACAAAAGCATGCTGGACGAGTTACAAGCTCACAGGGAGATGCTACAACTACACTCTACTATGTTGGAGGATATTCTTTATAGTCAGGAGGACATAGAGAATAGAAATAGGAGGAACAGCATCCGGATTAGAGGCCTCCCTGAATCCGTGTTGTCAGTAAATCTAAGACCAACGGTGCAACACCTCTTTAACACCATTCTGGGTGAATCCCTGGACTCAGAGATCGTATTGGACAGAGTCCACAGAGCCCTGGCCCCTAAACCAACTGGGGACTCCAGACCACGTGATGTTATATGTCGGGTCCACTATTTTACCACCAACGAAGCCATCTTGCAGGAGGCCAGTCAGAAGGGCCCTATACAATTCTTGGACACTGAGATATCTCTTTTCCCTGACTTGGCCTGACGTACATTACAACAAAGGAGGGGGTTGAGGCCCTTACTGACCCTGCTCCAGAGGAACGATATTCCTTACAGATGGGGATTCCCGTTTCAATTGATAGCACATAACGAGGGGAAATCTGCTTCATTCTGGAAGATTGTAGATCTGCCTGACTTTCTGCGCAAATTTGATCTTCAATATGTGAGCCTTCCGGACTGGCCATCTGTTCACCACCTTCCACCACCCCAGGCGAGGTGGCAGGAGAGACGGCAAGGTCATAGCTCTGCAGGTCCGTTCATCTGAGGGACTCTGGAATGACCTCTAACTGCAATATTCTACAGTGGCCTTGCCTCCCCATCCTTGGTTCCTATCCCTGCTACCCATTCCTTTCCTTCCCTCCTCCCCCTGCTCCCTACAATATCCCTTGTCTCAATCCTCCCCATCCTGTTTTCATTGCCGACGGTGATGACCATCATCTAATGTTATAATATATGTTGGGGTATGTTTGTGGGGTTGGAGTGGCCACATCCTCGGCTCCCACACACCCCTTTGGTGCAGGATTGTGTTCTTAATTCTCATGACAATTCCATGTCTTTACTCTATATCTTCTTTCTGTCTTTTCTCTTCCTCTTCCCTTTTCTTCTCTAGACGGGGCGGGTATTATACTTTGAAGGGAGTGCTGTTCTTGGATGATCATGGATAACTTGACGATATGTTCCTTTAATGTGAAGAGGCTTAACATCCCCAACAAAGAAGTCAGGTCCTGTACTCTGCCCATAAAAAACGAGTGCAAGTTCTGATGCTTCAAGAGACCCACTTTAGGTCGGACAAGGTGCCAAGGTGTGAATCCCTCTTTTATCCCACCTGGTTTCACAGCACTAACCCCGAGTCTAAATCAAAGGGGGTTTCTATTGGCTTCCACAAATCGTTCTCCCCAACTATTTTGAAACAATTGATTGATCCTCAGGGTGTTTCCTTGTCCTTCAGATTTCGCTTTTTTCCTGTGTGTATGTTTTTGCTAACGTATATTTCCTTAATAGGGATCTCAGAAGGTTTGGAGTCAGTTCCAGGTCAAAACTAGAAGAGTTTGCGGGCCCGAATCAGATTACCGTATATTAGGTGGGAACTTCAACTTTCCAGCTGACCCTGTGTTGGACGTGTCCACGGCTAAGTCCAGCTATCTGCACTGTCTCTCCACCACCTTAGGAAGCATTGGGAGGGTTTATCTCTGGTGGATGCTTGGTGTGTTCTGCACCCGGCATTCGGGACTATACATTTTTCTCCCCAGTCCATTCCTCCTATTCCAGAATTGACAGAATTTATGCATCACACTCCCTCCTTGACTCACATCTGGCAACAGAAATAGGGAACATAGTTTTGTCAGATCATACTCCTGTCTATCTTTCCATGCGCCTCTGCTCGAATACCCCCAAAGAATTTACGTGGCGTCTAAATGATAATTTACTCCATGATTCCATTTGCAGATCTGAGGTTGAAAAAGCTATACACAATTTCTTCTCAGATCATGCTGGTGACCTTACTCCAGTACCCATAAAATGGGAAGCTTTTAAGAGTCTCCTCAGGGGACTTTTCATCTCCCATGGCACCAGGGCCGCACCGTCCATTGGACAAGGTGAGCCCTGTCATTCAGGCGGCAGCCGGCGGGGGGAGCGGCAGTGCAGAAGGGGGCGGCGCCTCATGCACGCAGCCTCCCCCTGTCATGGCGCCGGCCGCTCACCCCGCGCGCACCGCAGGTAAGCGGCGCGACCCGGGGGGAGGCACAGAAGGGGCGGCAGCGCTGCCCACGGCTCATCAGCACCCCCCCACCCCCCCCGGTACTCACGGCCGCGGCCGGCAATGACTGCCGGTGCCGCGGCTCTGGCGGCTCAGGCGGCAGAGGGGCTTGGTGCACCCCTGCATGGCACACGCATCAAAAAGATCAGAGCCACGGAAATAGCTTCACTATTACAACAGATTTCCCTGTTGGAAACTAGACACAAATCAGACTCTTCCCCGGTAACTTACTCCCTGTTATCTACTGCTAGACAAAAACGTCTATCCGTTTTGGATGAGAAAGACCGTGGCTTTCAGGCCAAAATTAGCTCTCTGTTCTATTATTTGGGTAACAAAAGGGGCAAGTTATTGGTGAGAGCTCTCCATAAGAGGGGACATGGGTCCACGATCCTCCACATGAGAGACAGTAAAGGGAATAGAGTACATAAAACTAGTGACATCTTAGCGGGCTTTAGACAGTTTTACTCCTCTCTCTACAATCTAAAGGGGTATTATGGGGATTTACCAGAACCCCAACTGAAAGATAAAATTAGACTATACTTAAGGAGATGCGGTCTCCCTACCTTGCTGCAAACGGTTGCTGGAGACCTTGCTAGGGACTTCTCCATCGATGAGCTCATGGACTGTATAAAATCTATGAAATCAGGTAAATGCCTGGGCCCGGATTGCTATTCAGCCAGCTTCTTCAAAACATTTCAAGCTCTTTTGAGTCCCAAATTCTTGGAAGTTTGCAACTTTGTGGCAAGGGGAGGTTCCTTTTCCCCCGCAGGCCTTAAAGGGAACCAACCACCTCAGATGACGTGTATAAGCTGTTAATACATGTCCCTGGACCCTATGTACACCATTGCAGCTATGTTTTTGCTAAGAATATTGATAACAGCAAACCGAAATAAACAGTTTATAAACTTACATGATTTAGTACATGAGGGCGTCTCCCTCGGGCTTTAGTACGAGAGGGCTGTGTCTTATGCAGGCTGAGTGGCTTTCCTCCCCCTCCCTCTCTGTGTGCAGGACGTCACATTAGGGCGTGATATTATCTTGGTGTGGGCGGGCACCCAAGGCAGCTCCCGTCCGTGCACGTCTTCTCAGTGACGTCCTGCACACAGAGAGGGAGGGGGAGGAAAGCCACTCAGCCTGCATAAGACACAGCCCTCTCGTACTAAAGCCCGAGGAGACGCCCTCATGTACTAAATCATGTAAGTTTATAAACTGTTTATTTCGGTTTGCTGTTATCAATATTCTTAGCAAAAACATAGCTGCAATGGTGTACATAGGGTCCAGGGACATGTATTAACAGCTTATACACGTCATCTGAGGTGGTTGGTTCCCTTTAATGGCACTGTGAGGTGCCGAGGGGAGAGGTACTGGATGACAGGTATATTTCCCCTCGGTTCATTTCATATACCTCCCTGTATTGATGGTGGTGCAGTCAGCCTGTGCAAAACAGCACAGGAAAAGCTGGGGAAGTCAGACAGATTTGTCCCAGCAGACAGGCAGGTAATAAAGCCTGTCTATTTCAGGGTAATAGAAAACTGCCTGCTCCTCTCCAGACAGTCAGTCCAGGTTTTGATTCCTCACTGGACCAGCTGATAATCAAGGGGCTAGATTATAGCATTCAGTGTCTGCTGTCTGCTCTCTGCTGGACTGCTGAGAACACAAGGAAATGTGATCTTTTGTTGTTATTTAGATTTGTTTTGTAGGCAGGACTGTACTGTTTAGTTAGTGGCCAGACGGCCTTAGACATTTGTTTTGATGTTTTTGCTGGTGTTAGGCTGCTTTCACATAACGATTTTCGGTCATCCGATTGTATCCGTTTCAAAACGGATACAATCGGATCCGAAATCGGATCCCATGTTCCCCTATGGGAATCGGATGGGATCGGATGTGCGACTATTGGCATCCGATTTTGGCACCATCCGATCCCATCCGATTTAATCACGGGCACAAAATCGTAGCCTGCTACGATTTTGTGTCCGTGACTCACATCGGACAGCATCGGATCACTGCTGATCCGAGGCTGATCCGAGGGCCCACAACATGGGAGCCTATGGACATTGGATCCGAGTTCACCTCGGATCCGATGTCGGCTCCGTATCCCCTGTCTTTCCCTGCTTCTGCTCCTCCATCTTCATCCCTCTCCTATGCTATTCTGTGCCCTCGCTCCTCTATTCTGTGCCCTCGCTCCTCTATTTTGTGCCCCCGCTATTCTATCCTCATCTATCCCTATCCTGTCCCCTGTCCTTTCCTTGTGTGTAAAAAAATATAAAAATCTCCTCCCGGAGCATACATCACCTGTCAACGGCTCCAACGCTGCAGCACCATCAGGACTGAAGAGCCTGTGATGATGTCACAGATCCAGTCAGCTGACAGGTCATGTGACCGGATCTGTGACATTATCACAGGTCCTTTAGCCCTGATGGTGCTGCAGCGTGGGAGCTGGTGACAAGTGATGTATGCTCCGGGAGGAGGTTTTTTTTATTTTTTTACACACAGGGAGAGGACAGGGGACAGGATAGGGATAGATGAGGATAGAGAAGCTGGGGCACAGAATAGCATAGCGGGGGGGACAGAATAGAGTATGAGAGGAAAGAAGATGGAGGAGCAGAAGCAGGGAAAGACAGGGGACCGCAGTATCCACACGGATCCTGCATAGGATCGGATCGGAGCGGATGGCTATTTGCCATCCGATTGCAGGGATTCGTGTGGATCCGTGCCTGTCCGTGGGATCCCCCTTCAAAGTCGGATCCCACAGACAGGCACAAAAACGTAATGTGAAACCAGCCTAACACTAAGTGAAAAGTGTGCACAATAAACCCTGCTGTGTGTTACCTGCCAGTCTGCTATTGTCTACTGTGAGCCCACAGCCACTCGCTTGCACCAAAAAAGCAAAGATCCCAGCTGAGCTATTCCCTCTGTCTCACAAATGGTGGAGAATGTGGGCATCAGTGGCTGTTGGGCTGTGACTGCAGGGAAGCCGCTCTGTTTGCATTGACTCTAGTTTCTGTCCTGGCTAAAAGCTCCTGTGCTACAGAAGAGTCAAGAAACCAGCAATATGGAGGACCTGCTGAAGCAGTTGCTGCAGGCAAATATCCAACAACAGCAGACCAATACTTACTTCCAGAAGGCGCTGGAGCAGCAGCACCAAATGCAACAAGAGCAGTTAAGTGCAATAAGAGAGGCCTTGGTTCGGCCGCCTCGCGATGTGGAGGATAGTGCACAAAGCGCTGCTAGTGCGCGGAAAGCAGTCCAAAAGACCCTACTTAAAATGACGGCTAACGATGATGTGGAGACATATTTAGCTGTGTTTGAGCGTATAGCTGAACGTGAGCGCTTACCTGTGGACAAGTGGGCTGAAGTAGTTGCTCCATTCCTAGTTGGGGATCCACAAAAGGCCTATTATGATTTAAGTGGAGCTGATGCCATGGACTATGTGAAACTAAAAGGCGAAATCTTGGCAAGGCTGGGAGTAAATACACATGTACAGGCACAGAGGGAACATCTGTGGACATTTGTGGAACAGCAGCCAGCCCGTTCACAAATGCACGACCTCATCCATCTGGTGAAAAATGGCTGCAACCAGAAACTTTGACGCCCGCCCAGATGGGTGGAACGTGTTGTCTTGGACAAATACCTGCGGTCCTTACCTGCCAAGATCCAGAGGTGGGTTGGACAGGGGGATCCAACTAGTGCCGACCAGTTGGTGAATATGGTTGAGCGTTATAGCGCTTCTGAAAGCCTACTCCAGGGGACTCTATCACCTCGCTGGGGTCCCAGGAAGTCGCCTGAAAGTCCAGCGGAAAATACTCCTTCAAAAGAAGAGAATGTTGCACCTAGGGTAGCAGGTTCACAAAGGACCGTGGCGTCAGTGTGGACTCTCAGCAAATCGGCAGACCCAGACTAAGGTCCCCACCTGGGAGGCAAGGGCCTGTACAGTGTTGGCGATGTCAGGGGCTTGGCCACCTAGCAGCTAACTGCCCAATGACTTCAGAGCCGATGGACTGTAATGCTATGAGGCGTCTTTCGCTATATGCACGGTCTGTCTGTGCTGCAGAGGTCCTCACAGGAACTGAGCAACACGTGTGTCGCATTGAAGTCAATGGCTATGGTGTGAATGCTGTCTTGGACTCTGGCAGTCAAGTGAATTTAGTGCATGCCAGCTTAGTGGACCCTGGAACACTCACTGACTCAACCGTGGGCATTAGTTGTATACATGGCGATACTAAACACTACCCCACTGCCTGGGTCACTCTTGCCACGCCGTTGGGGGCCAAAAGACATCAGGCGGCAGTCGTACAGTCCATGTGGCATAGTGTGATCCTGGGAAGAGACTTTCCATTATTCTGGGACTTGTGGTCCTTCAAAAATGGCTTGAACAGAGTGGTTGAGAATAACCCCTTGGGCCTGGCCCCGCAGCCATTGGAGCAGGACAACGGGGGTGGGCCCATCTCAGGGGTAGCACCAGAAACTGTGGACTCTCCCTTAGCTGTGTTTGCTGGCGAGGCAGATGAGCCAGAAGTTGTTGTAGAGATGCCTGGTCTTGAAGTGGCCCGCGAGAGCTTCGGGACTGCTCAACACCAGGATCCTACTCTAACAAGAGCGTGGGAAAATGTAAAGGTGTCTGAAGGGACACCCTTGTATCCAGGGGCTCAAAATGAGTTCCCTCATCTGGCGGTGCAACAGGGCATGCTGTACCACATAGACAAAGTGCGAGGGGTGGTGATAGAACAGCTGGTGGTGCCCAAGGCCTTTCGTCAGGTGGTTTTAGACCTGGCGCATACGCATCCCTTGGGCGGTCACCTAGCTGGAGAAAAGACAAAAGACCGCATTCTGCAGCGGTTTTTTTGGCCGGGTTTGGAGGGAGACGTAACCCAATACTGTCAGTCATGCCCTACCTGCCAGTTGACCGCACCTATGACCCATTTCAGAAGCCCCCTGGTGCCCTTGCCGATAATAGAGGTTCCCTTTGAGAGAATAGCGATGGATATAGTCGGCCCGCTAGTTAAATCAGCCAGGGGTTATCAATACATTCTGGTGGTACTGGATTACGCCACCCGTTATCCCGAGGCTGTACCCTTGCGAAATGCCAATGCGAAGGCAATTTCAAAAGAGCTTGTTCACATGTTTTCTCGCACGGGCATTCCGAAAGAGATACTAACGGATCAGGGGACTCCCTTTATGTCTCGGATTCTCAAGGATCTATGTAAAGTACTAAAGATCTTCCATCTGCGTACTTCGGTGTAACATCCTCAGACTGACGGATTGGTGGAGCGATTTAAGAAAAACCCTAAAGGGGATGTTAAAAAGGGTGGTGGATAAGGACGGGAAGGATTGGGATGCTCTCCTGCCATATCTCTTATTTGCCATACGAGAGGTACCCCAATCCTCCACGGGCGTAATGCCTTTTGAGTTGGTTTATGGGCGGTGTCCCAGGGGCTTGTTGGATATTGCCAAGGAGACTTGGGAGCAAGAGGTAACTCCGTACCGCAGTGTAATTGAACACGTAACGCGTATGCAGGACAGGATTGCGGCAGTTATGCCGATAGTAAAAGAATGCTTGGAGCGTGCACAACACGCCCAGAGCAGGGTGTACAATCGAGCAGCTAAAACACGAGTCTTTCAACCCGGAGACCGGGTGTTAGTGTTAGTACCTACTGTAGAAAACAAATTTCTTGCCAAATGGCAGGGCCCATATGAAGTGCTGGACAGAGTAGGTGAAGTGAATTATAAGATACAACAACCGGATAATAGAAAGCCCGAACAAATATACCACATAAACTTACTCAAGCCCTGGCGAGACAGAGAGAGTCTGTTGGCAGAGGCTACCCTTGATGGTAGGCCTGGAGGGGCACCACCATCTGGGGTACCCAACCCCAGAAGGTACTGCCAGAGGTGGGGATTGCAGAGACGCTATCCCAGAGTCAAATACGAGAAACAAAGGAGTTCGTACAGAAAAACGCAGAGGTTTTCTCGGAACTTCCCAGCTGTACTCACTTAATTAAACACGACATTGTCACCGACCTTCAGACGGGGTCCGGTTGAAGCCTTATCGAATTCCAGGGCTCGGAGACAAGCCATTGCTCAGGAGGTGAAGAAAATGTTGGCGCTGGGAGTTATTGAGGAGTCCCAGAGTGAGTGGGCTAGCCCTATCGTGCTGGTGCCTAAACCCGATGGGTCAATCAGGTTTTGTAATGATTTCCGCCGGTTAAATGAGTATCGAAATTTGATGCCTACCCCATGCCAAGAGTTGATGAACTTATAGAGAAGCTGGGCTCGGCCAGATACATATCCACTATCGACTTAACAAAAGGTTATTGGCAGATTCCCCTCACGGACTCAGCCAAAGAGAAAACTGCCTTTGTTACGCCACACGGGGCTATTCCAGTACCGGAATATGCCGTTTGGGTTGCATGGAACCCCAGCCACCTTCCAACGACTAATGGATGTCGTCCTAAAGCCCCATCTTCGGTATGCATCTGCGTACTTGGACGATATCATTGTCTTTACGAATAACTGGGACACTCATTTATCCAAAGTACAAGCTGTCTTAGACTCCCTCAGAACTGCTGGGTTGACTGCCAACCCCAAGAAATGTACATTGGGGTTGGAAGAGGCTCGTTATCGAGGATATGTTATAGGTAGGGGAGTTATAAAGCCTCAGGCAAATAAACTGGACGCCATACGGGATTGGCGCAACCGGTCACTAAAAGACAGGTTAGAGCTTTTTTAGGGATCATTGGTTATTACCGGCGGTTTGTCAAGCATTTTGCGACCATCGCAGCCCTCTCACAGATCTTACCAAGGGGCAAAATCTGTCACAGTGAAGTGGACTGCAGAGGCAGAGGAGGCCTTTCACCGGTTAAAAAGGGTTCTGTGTGATCAACCGGTGTTGGTCACCCCGACTTTACACGGGACTTTATCGTTCAAACAGACGCCTCTGGTGTTGGCCTCGGCGCAGTGTTGTCACAAGTCGTGAATGCGAGGAGCACCCAGTGGGCTATCTAAGTAGAAAGATTACGGAGGCGGAAAGAACTACAGCGTTGTTGAGTGGGAGGCCTTGGCCGTAAAGTGGGCTCTTGAGACCTTGGTTATTATTTACTAGGTCGCCGATTCCGGCTGGTGACGGACCATTCGCCCCTGACATGGATGTCCCGGGCTAAAGAGGGCAATGCTCGGGTATGCGCTGGTTCTTGGCATTGCAACAGTTTAACTTTTCTGTGGAGCACAGAGCGAGCGCAGCACAGGGGAATGCAGATGCGTTGTCTCGACGCACTGCTTGGTGGCTTGCTGTGTCCGACCCCACGGTGTGTGAGGTGCCGAGGGGAGAGGTACTGGATGACAGGTATATTTCCCTTCGGTTCATTTCATATACCTCCCTGTATTGATGGTGGTGCAGTCAGCCTGTGCAAAACAGCACAGGAAAAGCTGGGGAAGTCAGACAGATTTGTCCCAGCAGACAGGTAGTTAATAAAGCCTGTCTATTTCAGGGTAATAGAAAACTGCCTGCTCCTCTCCAGACAGTCAGTCCAGGTTTTGATTCCTGACTGGACCAGCTGATAATCAAGGGGCTAGAAGCATTCAGTTCTGCTGGACTGCTGAGAACACAAGGAAATGTGAGCTTTTGTTTTTTAGTTTTTTGTAGACAGGACTGTACTGTTTAGTTAGTGGCCAGACGGCCTTAGGGCGCCTTCACACTGGCGTTCCCCTATGCAGCGTTCTGCAGAGGGGAATCACCCTGTGTGCGCAGCGGCCACCAGCTCCCAATCTTTAGAATGGGAGCGCACGGTGCTGCGCTTGACAGCGCATAACCGTGCGCACCCATTCACTCCCATTTGTGATCTGTGCGCCGGCAGATGCCGGCGCACAGATCACGCACCTCCCGCCCGCACTAGGGACGCAACATGTCGCGTCCTGGTGCGGGCGGGAGTGTGTGATTTGTGCGCCAGCATCCGCCTGCGCACAGATCACATATGGGAGTGAATGGGTGCGCACAGTCATGCGCTGTCAAGCGCAGCACCGTGCGCTCCCATTCTAAAGATAGGAGCTGGTGCCGCTGCGCACACATGGTGATTCCCCTCTGCAGAACGCTGCGGAGGGGAACGCCAGTGTGAAGGTGCCCTTAGACATTTGTTTTGATGTTTTTGCTGGTGTATCACTAAGTGAAAAGTGTGCACAATAAACCCTGCTGTGTATTACCTGCCAGTCTGCTATTGTCTACTGTGAGCCCAGAGCCACTCGCTTGCACCAAAAAAGCAAAGATCCCAGCTGAGCTATTCCCTCTGTCTCACTGGCACATATTGTGGTTTTGCAGAAACCAGGGAAAGATCCATCCATATACGGAACTATCGCCCCATATCCATTGATAATTTAGATATCAAGATTTATTCCAAGATGCTAGCCAATAGATTGAAAGTATACTTGCCAGATATCAAACATGGATCAGGTTGGGTTTGTTTTTGGGCGAGAAGCCAGGGACAATACCATCAGGTCTATCGCTCTGGTGGATGGAGCTAGGAGAAGTGGGAACCCCATGTGCATCCTGTCCTTGGATGCGGAGAAAGCGTTTGACAGGGTGCACTGGGTGTTTATGATGGAAACCCTTCGTCATCTGGGTATGATGGACTCCACCATTCACAGTATTGGAGCATTGTATACTTGTCCTATGGCCCGTTTAAGGATCAACGGCTCTCTATCTGAGAAGTTTGACATTAACAACGGTACTCGACAAGGGTGCCCCCAGTCCCCCTTCATATACATCCTATGCATGGAATCGTTGGCTGCGGCGCTTAGAAGTAACACCGCTATCCAAGGGGTGGGGAGGCAGGGAAGGAGCATAAATTAGTTCTCTTCGCTGATGACCTCCTCCTTTACATCACTAGCCCCCTAATAAGCATCCCAAACATATTATCTGAGTTACAGTTTTATGGCCAACTAAGTAATTTTAGAATCAACATGGCTAAATCGGAGATGTTGAATGTGTCACTCTAACATCTGGTGGTCCGCTTGTTGAAAGAAAATTTCTCATTTAAGTGGAATTCAGATTCCTTAAATTACCTAGGCATCAAGTTGACAGGAGATACTGCAGACCTTCTAAGGGTTAACTTTGACCCCTAGCTGAGTCGTGTGGAAATGGATCTGGCCAAGTGGAACAAGTTAGCTATTTTGTGGCTAGGAAGAATCCATATTGGGGGCATGGACCTTTTTGCCACACTTACTTTATCATTTCCAGGCTATTTCTTTTATGCTCCCTGCCTCATTCTTTTCTAGACTAAAATCTATCATCTTGAAATTTATTTGGTCACATAGCACACCCAGAATTTCTTACCGCATTCTGAGCAGGGCTGTAGACAGAGGGGGGGGACCTGGGTCTGCCAGATTTTCAAACATACCACTCAGCAAATATGGGAAGGTGCATCCTGGATATGTTCAGAGTTAAGGATAGGGAGAGATGGGTGGAGGTGGAGGTTATGTACACGAATGTACCTCCTCTGGCTAAGATTTGGGGAGGGCTATACAAAAGATCACGATACTCCGTTTGTCACTGCTCATTTAAAACACTTCCTCCAGCGTCACAATGGCAGATTGGGATTGATGTCCTTACAGGGACCATTGTCTCCTATATATGGGAACCCTCTATTCCCCGTGGAGATGGGGAGGTCCTCATTCATAAATATCCTGAGACATTCATACCCCACATTATATAGTTACATCATCCAGGGGAGGATCAAAACCATTTCAGCTTTATTTCCCGGAGAGATACCTCCTCCTGACTCTTGGCTTATGTATACAAGGCTCAAGAGCTATATCGGCTCTATTACACCTACAGATATTTTTCGCTCACTGGATCATGCGATTTCATTTTTATATAAATGGTTTTGTGATGTTAAAACTGGTGACTTGCCATGTGTCCCTCCATTTGTCCCCTGGTGGGAAGCAGATCTTGGACGGAAATTTTCCTCTATGGACTGGGAAAGGATTTTTATATTCTCATCCAAGGCTTCCATCTCAGCGAACACACAGGAACGCAACTGTAAGGTGGTGGGGAGGTGGTATAGGTGCCCAGTGGACATCCATGCTATCTATCCTGATGCTTGTGACCTATGCTGGAGATATTGTGGAGATAAGGGCTCTTACCGTCACATCTGGTGAAGCTGTCCACATATCAGTGTATTCTGGAAAGAGGTGGCCAACCTTTACCAGAGGGTTACCTCTGAGTGTATACAATTCACACCGGGAGCTGGCTCTCCTAAACCTTACCTCCTTGTCCCTATCCAAATTTAAGAAAACATTGCTGCGTCATTTCTTTATAGCGGCAAGACACCTAATCCCAAAATATTGTAAAAAAGCAACGTGTCTGGGGGCGTGACCTGGCCATGGAGAGGAGAGGAAACTAAACTCAGAGCTCCTGCTCCCCTCGCCTAACATCGGCCCGATATCTAAGCAATCACAGCAACTTCCACATAATTATGCCAGCCAAACGCCGGACCAACCAACCCAGCACCACCCTGAGCCCTCCAGCACCATCCAAATCCAGCATTACCTGGTATATTAGGAGCTCAGGCCGACCAGCCCCAGGCCGTACGAGGCCCAAGATGGCGGATCCAGCTGGACAGAAGAAGCATGGAGACTGCGAGGGGGCAGCAAGCAGACCCACAGGACCCACAGGACTGGAAGAAGAGCACCCAGACAGAGGCCCCAGCGAAAGACCGCAGATGCCCAACAGCCCCATACCGACCCGAGGCAGCACAACTGGGGGCCGGTCATACAGCGCTGCCCTGACCTCGGCAGCGCGGGCCCCCGCACACACAGAGCTTCTGATGGGGCAGGAAAGACAGCAGAGATCGGAAGTGAGGGGCCCACAGAGATAAGGAGTGGGAGCCCGCCGCAGCCAGACAACCCCACACTGACCCGACCTGACGAAGCCGGGAACCGGCCGGATGGTGCCGCTGTGGGCTCACCGGCGCGGGCCCTGACCCTGCACGCTTGCGGCGCCACTGACAATGCAGGAGCGGCGGAAGACCGCCGCTGCACGGGGCCCGCAGAGAGAAGAAGCGGGAGCCCACTACTACAGGGCAGCCCCACGCCGACCCAGCGTGGAGACGCTGGGGACCGGAGGCACAGCGCCGCCCTGACCCCAGGCATGCGGGAGCCCGGAAGCAGCAACAGGGCGAGAGCAGAGGCAGAGGGAGACCGCCGGAGCACAGAGCCCGCAGTGAGAGGAGACAGGAGCCTGCCGATATGGACAGACCTGCACCGACCCAGCACAGGACCACCACCACCGGAGAACGAAGGTATAGCGCCGCCCAGCCCCCATCAGAGCAGGCCCCAGACACACATGGCCTCAGCCACAGCAGCGACGGCCCCCCCAGAGGAGCAGAAGGGGCAAGCAGGCACCAGGGCATTGGGCACACAGGAGGGAGAAGCAGAAGATCGCTGCCCCCCACGCCACCCACCAACCTTACGCCGACCCAGCATAGTGGCACCGGGCCCTGGCCCCACAGCACCACCCTAACCTCCCCACCAAAGACCACCCAGAACAACAAAAGCAAGCAAGCTACTCAGCAGACGAGGGGGCCCCCCAGAGAGGGAAAAGACCAAGCAGACAAGGTAATAGGCTCCCAGAGCCTAACACCCCCCACACAGATACCAAGGGCACTAGGGCCTAGCAAACCCCAGACCCCAGGCCCAGTCAGGGACCATAGCTCACTAAAGACCCAGCAGGAAGGCATAGGGAGCCCCGATAGGAATGCACCCAGGGCCCCAATAGGCACTGCGCTGACACATATGGCCACAGGCAGCCCCAGCCCCCCCAACCCAGCCCAGATGTCCACTGAGCCATCTACACCAAGACGCCCCAATATACCCATCTCCAACAGCCCCACACATCCAGGGTACCCAACCACCGGGCAAGCACCCTACAAGGGAATATGGGACGACATATGGGCCCGTATGCAAACGATCCCAACCAGGGAAGAGATGGAGGGGTTCGCCCTCAGGATGGAGGCCTCCTTTAGGGCATAGTCAGCCGGCCTGAGGGGGGAGGTCCAACGGCTAACGGCCCAAGTCAAATTCAACGAATCCACCATAGAGGTCCTGACCAGCCGCCTAGAAGCCCTTGAACGACAAGTCTATGCCCAATCAACCAACTTCGACCAAATGCTTGACCTAATGGAAGACCTTGAGAACCGCGATAGGCGGAACAATATCGGGTCCGTGGACTCCCTGAGTCCGTATCAACAAAAGACCTAGACCCCACCCTCCGTGGGTTCCTCAACACCCCACTTGAGTTAGACAGAGCCCATAGATCATTAGCACCGCCCCCACCACAAAGCGGCAGGCCCAGGGATATTGTCTGCAGGATCCACAATTTCAGAGCCAAAGAAGATATACTGGCCAGAGCCCGATCCCACGAAACTCTATCCTTCAAGGGCCACCCGATCCAACTAATGCCAGACCTGTCCCGACGCACACTACAAAAACGCAGGGCCCTTAGACCACTGCTGGAGGCTCTCCGCAACAAAAACATCCCCTACTCATGGAGCTTCCCCTTTCGCCTCCAAGTACACAGGGACGGGCAATCATTCTATGCCTCCCACCCAGTAGACATCCCCACATTCCTGGAACACCTAGGGATCCAGGCGGTTACCATTAACACCGCAGACTGGCCAGGAATGCCCAGCCTGGGAGAAATAGCCCGAGCGCTAAAGGAACAAGGAATACGGAGGGGAGGGGAGGAAGCACCAGCAGACAGGGATCAAGAGGGGGGACCCCAACTGCCCCGGCACGGGTCAACCCCCAGGCCGCCACCTAATCTAATACCAAGAGGGAACCCGGCCCGAAACAAGGCCCACAAAACTGGACAGGCAACCGAACACGAACACACGGACACCCCACCACCCGACACAAGGGATTCAACACCCAGCACCGAAGACGTAACCAAACTTTACCTCCAGCACATTTCCGTTTTGCCCCCCCCCATCCCTTCGTTTTTTTTTTTGTCTTGCATTTATATATATTTCAATTTATATTCCATATTATTATGTTTTTTTTTTTTTCTTTCTTTTGTTTTTTGTATTTTTTTGTATGTGTTTTTATTCTCCTTTTATTTGCTTTCTTTATGGTTATGGGACTTATGTCCCCTTTGCTCGCTGTCCCCACTGCTGAGCCCCCCCACCCCTGTTCGGGTCCTTCGATCCCCCATTGATCTACCTCCCCATGTGCTCTTAACCACAGTAGATGTTGCCGTCCACGTGATGCGTGTTTCTATCCCCCACTTCATTCTCTCCCCCCCCCCCCCCCCTACCCTTCCCTATCTCCCCCTCCCTCCACTTCCCCCTCCCTCCACTTCTCCCCTCTTCCCCCCATCAGTCCTCTAACTTCCCTATTCCTCCCCCTCTCCCTTCCCTCCCCCACACTGCCGCACCTGCCCAACCAGCCCCTCCCCCATTGTTTAACTAAGCGACCACCACCCACCTCCCCACGGTTTAGGTTCCTATGTACATACTGTCCCCCTCCCCATGTTCTCTCCCCCCCCTCCTTCTTTCCTCCCCCTCCTATACCAATATGTCCTTTCTTACCCCCTCCCCATAAAAACCTTTCATCCCATCTCTCCCGAATTATCTCTCTCTGTTATTAACTACAGTCGATGTTGCTTTATTGTGCTTTTATATTGTGCTTTTATTGTTTTTATTTCTCTGTCCCTTATCTTTTTTTATCTAACCATGCTTTGTATATTAGTGCCTAGATGATTTATTTTAGTTTGTTTATCTTTTGTTATGTTGCTACACCACATACATGTTTAAGGCCCAGGCGAGGGGAGCTCCCACTCAGCTTGGAAAGGCCACACCCCAAGTAGAACCCACTCGCCGTAGACAGGCGGGGAAACATACATTCCTACTCCACGCACCTAACTGACACCGGTACCCGGGACCAGCTGCACACACGAACCCACCAACCCCTTAGAGACACCACACACACACACACACACACACAACACACACACACACACACACACACACACACACACACACACACCACACACACCCATTCCCACCATCCCCACGCCCTTACCAACCCTATACATTTGATCCCACCCCCCCGACTGCCTACCCCAGACTCCACAAAGGCCGTGCCCAACCCAAACTACGCGTACGCTCCCTCGAGAGACACCCCACAACATGGCCAACCTAAAAATTGGGACCCCCCAAAAACACTCCCAGATCCTCTACGACATGCATAAGCAGCGGACACAGATAGTGCTACTCCAGGAGACCCACTTTAAAGCGATCCTAAACCCAGAAACTGACCCCCCCCCTTATCTTTAGACTTGTCCCTGCACCCCCTCTTACCATTTCTAGCCATCCCTTTTGCATAAAAAATCGCTTTTGTAAAGTAAGAGAAAAGTATATAATAGTTTGACCTGTGTGAGTTCTCCGTTTCTGTTTAAAGCCGCAGATAGGCGTGCCTGTCTGCTGGTGCCTGGTAATTATTCACGCCCTTCTCTGCTTGCTGCCTTTGTGAGTGTGTGGCCGCGTCATGAAAGGGGGCGGGGCTCTGGCATCACGCGATTTAGCCCCGCCCCCTTTCATGACGCGGCCACACACTCACAAAGGCAGCAAGCAGAGAAGGGCGTGAATAATTACCAGGCACCAGCAGACAGGCACGCCTATCTGCGGCTTTAAACAGAAACGGAGAACTCACACAGGTCAAACTATTATATACTTTTCTCTTACTTTACAAAAGCGATTTTTTTATGCAAAAGGGATGGCTAGAAATGGTAAGAGGGGGTGCAGGGACAAGTCTAAAGATAAGGGGGGTCAGTTTCGGGGTTTAGGATCGCTTTAAAACCGGCTCTATACGAAACCTCAAAAATAAATACTACCCAGTGTGGTTTCACAGCGCCAGCAGCGAATCCAGATCGAGGGTGTATCAGTGGCAATCCACAAAAACCTGACCCACACAATAGTCGATCCCCAACTCGACCCAGGAGGACGTTACATCTTCCTCAAGATACGTATAGCCAACTCTACCCTGACTGTAGTCAACTGGTACCTACCTAACAGGGACCAAACCAAGGTCGGTAGGGCGCTCCTACTCCGTCTCGCTGAATTCACCGACGGGACAACGATAATAGGAGGCGACTTTAACTTTACCCTAGACCCCACAATAGACTCCACGTCAGGTAGGGGCGCCATCCCCAACACACGACTATGGGCCTTCAAAAAACTGCTCCACACCCTCCAACTCATCGACATATGGCGGATTCTTCATCCCCAAACAAAAGATTACACGTACTATTCCCATGTACACAACTCCTACAGTCGCATCGACATGTTCCTGGCGAGCCATGGTACACTAGCCTGGAACCCCTCGGCCCACATTGGGGACACCCTCCTATCAGATCATGCCCCAACATTTTTGACCCTGACACTACCAGACACCTCTCAAAGACCATGGACCTGGAGACTCAACAGCAACCTCCTGAAAGACAACACCTGCCTGACGGAGCTGAAAAAAGACAGAGACATTCACCCAGGTCCACAAACATGACACAACCACACAGCCCATCAAATGGGAAGCCCTGAAATGTTGCCTAAGAGGAACGCTCATAAAACACGGTGCCCGACTAAAGAGAAGTAGAACTGAAGAAATCAACGACCTTCTATCCCAAATCCACAGCTTAGAGACAGCCCACAAACTGACACTGGCACGCCAGACTTGCGGTGAGCTCACCCTAAAGCGGCAGGAACTCAAGGGAATATTAAACCAAAACTTTAAGAGACAAACAGAAAAAAAACAAAAGCTTCTATTACAGGGTATCCAACAAATGCGGCCGCCCCCTGGCACGCCTACTCCACCCAAGGACGAACCACACATATGTCCCCAAAATTAGGACCACCAATGGGTCAGACACATATAACCCCTCTGAAATCCTAGAGACATTCCGGACATACTACGAAAACTTATACAACCTGAAAGGGAAGTTCTCAGACATGACACCAGATAAATTACAACGGAAAATACATGACTATGTAACATCCACGGCACTCCCTGCCTTAGGTGAAGCAGACATCGAGGCACTAGAAACAGAGATAACTGAGCAGGAGATCCAGGCGACCATAAAATCCACCTCAACATCCAAGTGCCCAGGCCCAGACGGATTCACCCCGTCCTTCTATAAAATACTCCAAGCCCAACTGACACCCCAGTTGAGGGCGACTTTCAACTCCATCTCAGATGGCTCCGACTTTACCCCCCAATCACTACAAGCGCACATAAGTATCCTCCCCCAAACCCGGGCGAGACCCCACAGTGACTGCTAACTATAGACCAATCTCTCTCCTAAACGTCGACATAAAGCTTTACTCCAAGATGCTAGCAGACCGACTGGCGCCCCTACTCCCCCCCCCATCATCAACATGGACCAGGTGGGCTTTGTCAAAGGCCGGGAAGCTAGAGACAATACCATTAAGACCTTGCTCCTGATCAACAAAGCCAGAGCACTCAACACGCCCCTCAGCATCTTATCGGTTGACGCAGAAAAGGCCTTTGACAGGGTCCACTGGGGCTTCATGAAGGAGACATTAGTGCAGATCGGCCTAGGCCCCAAATTCCTACACAAAATTCTATCCCTATACTCTACCCCCTCCGCCAGGGTAAGGGTAAACGGCGCCCTTTCAGCCCCGTTTAACATCAGAAATGGGACCAGGCAGGGGTGCCCACTCTCACCCCTCATCTACGTATTAGTTATGGAACACCTAGCCAACGCCATCAGGGGAAACGACGACATACATTGCCTACAGACAGGCACATCTCGCTATAAGCAAGCAATGTTCGCAGACCTACTTCTGTACATTTCCCAACCAAGGATCTCAATTCCGTCAATACTGAAGGAATTCGAGACCTTCGGTTCCCTGAGCAATTTCAAAATCAATTACACAAAATCAGAGGCGCTAAACATAACCCTACCCCTAAAGGAAGTTCATGCCCTGGAATCCAACTTCCCTTTCAAATGGAAAGCAGAATCCATCAAATACCTAGGGGTACACATCCCGTCCGACCCATCAAATCTCTTTGCACTCAACTACCAACCACTCCTATCCCAACTTGAAACACGAACATCCACCTATAGCACTTTCCAGTTGTCCTGGATGGGAGGATGAATGTCATTAAGATGGGCATACTCCCCCTTATCCTATACGTCTTCCAAACAATCCCAATACGCCCATGCAGGAACTTCTTCACTAAACTCCAAACTGCAACAGGGAGGTTCATATATATGGAAGGGAGGGAGACCTAGAGTGAGCACGAATACCCTGACAGCCCCAACAGACATAGGCAGAACGGGACTACCCGACTTCTACAACTACTTCCTCACAACTTCGATGACACGACTACTCGATTGGCAATACAAATCCCAAACCAAGCAATGGGTAGCCCTGGAACAGGAAAACATAACCACACCGCTACATTACCTCCCTTGGATAGACCCCCTAGACCTAAAACAGATCGGCACCCCCCGTACGACCTTACTAAAAGCACATTAAAAACCTGGCAGTCATACATCAAGGGATCCCTAGTAGGTAGGACAACAAGCCCACTCACCCCCCTCTTCTCAAACCCAGCTTTCCCACCAGGGACGAACAGGAACTCCTACCTACGCTGGACAAGAGAGGAAGACATACGCCTGGGGAAGATACTACACCAAGGCGAAATACCCACCTTCGAGGCACTACAAAGCCACACATCATCCCAGCCAATACGATGGTATGAGTACCTCCAGCTCCGATCCTACCTCACCTCAGCAGCCCAATCTGCCAAACTCGGACCCCTCCCCTCCCCCATGGAGGAACTGTTCCAAAGGAACTCCCCTCCCATACACACAGTCTCTGAAATCTACCACATCACCATAAGAGAAAAGGTGAACGGTAGGCGACCCTACCAGTTGGCCTGGGAGAAGGAGATGCGAGATCGGAAATCTATCTACAGCAGACTGGCGGAAAAGCTTCCTATTCACCCGTAAAATGGCAAACACATGTGCAGCCCAAGAAAGAAACTACAAGGTACTATTCAGATGGTACCGCTACCCAGCTAGACTACACGCTATTTTCCCCTCGATCTCAGAGAAATGCTGGCGCTGCAATATAGACACTGGCACTATGCTCCATGTTTGGTGGGACTGCCCAGCAATCCAGAGCTTCTGGGAGGGAGTATTCCGCGCCTACAACCGTATAACCGGGAAACAACTAGTCGGCACACCAGAAATGGCCCTGCTGTCAATATATTCTGGGAATACTAAATCCATCAAAAAAGACATCCTACGGTTCTGCCTCTCGGCGGCCCGGTCCATCATCCCCAGATACTGGAAATACACACAACAACCTTCCCTGGCGGAATGGTACACAGGGATGATAGATATATTTAGGATGGAGGAGCTGGCGGCCGAGAGCGCGGGAACATTGGACCACTTCAATACAGTCTGGGTGGAATGGATCACGTACTGGGACTCCCCCGACTCTCCTCAAGACTACTCACATAGACAACCCAGGTCAGACAACACCAGTGATCTGACACCTCCCCCCCCCCCCCGCAACGGCAGTAACCTCCCTGTCACCCACCTCCCCCAGTCCCCTCAGAATCCTCACCGCACATACACCCAACCCAGCCCTCCCTGACACCCCCAACTTACCTGAAGTCCCATCCCGCATAAGGTCAGCTACCCCCACAGGCCCCAACACAAGCCACCCCGGCAGACACCAATTGGTCATCAAATCCACCAGATCAAGCCAAAGCCCGACCTCAACACAAATCAATCAACAAGGGTATCCACTGCATACATGCCCATCACCTTCCCTTCACCTATGCCAATACTCCATGAAGCCACAATATGGGATTCATCTCCCAGCAAGGTACAAATTCAGAGGAATCAATGCAACGTTAAAACTGCACCATCAAGGTCGGTCCTGCGCGACCAAATGACCAACCTGAAATTTGGCAATCTAGCATATGCATATTTGTATGACCTTTGTTCCAATAAAAATAAAATTAATTAAAAAAAAAAAAAAGCGACGTGTCTGTCTCGTCAGGACCTAGTGTTCAACTCGTCCACTATCTGTAGGATGGAAGAACTAGTCAGCTATAGCATGGTTGATTCTAATAGCATAGAGCGACACTGTAATATTTGGTCCTCCTGGTTGAGGTTCAGAATGTCCCTGGGCCTCAAAACATGGTTGTCTTAGCAGCATTCGGATTTTGTGTTTTCATAATGTAATCATGGTCACACCCTGACGGGTGAATCCTGTCCTTGTCTATCCTATTTCTTTCTTTTCTTTCTGGCTTTTCTCTACTTCTGTTACTGTCTTCTTCTTTTCAAATAAATCTTTTTTTTTTTTCTTTAGGAGCTTAGTTCTGGACCGTGTTTCTATTGGTCTTGTTAGCACCCTGATTTATCTGGGTCTATATTAATAACAACAACAAAGTCTGTTCAGATGCTATATTATTGAGAAAATATCAGAGGTTTTTGCATATTTTTGTTGCTGTTATGGATAATTAGGGGTTGTACCCCACATCTGTTTATGTTTGTGCCTTAAAAATTTCAATAAACACTGATTTACTATAAAAAAAACAAACACATATTTGGTATCTCCGCATTCAGAAATGCCCGATCTATCAAAATATAAAAATAATCAGATCTGTAAACCGTGTAACGGAAAAAAAAGTCCAAACGCCAATATTGGTTTGTTTTTTTTGTCTCCCCAAAACTGCAATAAAATGCAATAACAGGCGATCAAAACATCACATCTACCCCAAAATGGTATCATTTGAAACATCAGCTCAAGATGCAAAATATAAGCCATCACACAACCCTAGTTCCCGAAAAAAGAGAGCGATACGGGGCGCAGAAAGTGGCGACAAAGCTCAATTCTTTTCCTTTAAAAACATCAACATTTTTTTTCACCACTTAGTTAACCGTAAAAGTAACATATTTGGTATCTACAAACTCGTACTGACCCGAGATATCATACCGACATGACAGTGTTACCATATAGTACTGACCCCAGACACCACACCGACACGTCAGTGTTACCATATAGTACTGACCCCAGACATCATACGACACATCATGTTACCATATAGTACTGACCCCAGGCATCATACCGAAAAGTCAGTGTTACTATATAGTATGGACCCGAGACATTATACCGACACGTCAGTTTTACCCCCATTTTCCTGTACACTGTATGGTAAAATAAATGATTTCATTCAAAAGTACAACTCGTCTTGCAAATAACAAGCCTCATCTACTATATAATCGTCTAATGTTGTCTGTCTGTCATGGAAATCACACGCCAGACAGAGGCCTCCGGCGGGCGCCAATGAGCGCAGACTATGCTAATAGGCGCGAGAATTCAAAGTTCGAATTCCGCGCCAATTTGCACATGGTCCGGCCGACGGTGGCCTGCCCGCGCTCCCTACCCCGCTCCTCTGCCCTGCCCGCACTCTCCCTCGCTCTCCTCCTGTCCTGCCTGCGCCCCATACCCCGCTCCTCTGCCCTGCCCGCGCTCTCCCTCCCGCTCCTCCTGTCCTGCCCGCTACCCCGCGCCCCCCTGCTCCTTAGTGATTTGATTTCGCAGTACATTATGCACTGCAAAATCAAATATAAAATAAACACAAATGTATTAAAAATAATAAAGATTCTTATACTTACCTCTCCGCCGAGTGACCGGTAGCAGTAGCAGGCCCTGTCCTTCTAGGACCTTGCATGATGTCAGAATGACATCGGCATTCGGCGCTCTGATTGGCCCGCTCGTGGTCATGTGATATGCGCGTCACATATCGCATGAGGCGGGCCAATCACAGTGCCGAACACTAATGTCATTCCGACATCATGCAAGGTCCCCGGCTACATTCTGCCCCGATCGCTCCATCATGCCCCGCCGGCTTCATCCTGCCTGGGCCCCCCCGCCGGCTCTATCTTGCCCCCCCCTCCGCTGGCTCCATCCTTCCCCGCCGGTTCCATCCTGCCCCCCCTCCGCCGGCTCCATCCTTCCCCGCCGGTTCCATCCTGCCCCCCCTCCGCTGGCTCCATCCTGCCCCCCAGCTCCATCTTGCCCCCCCCGCCGGCTCCATCCTGCCCCCCCCCCGCCAGCTCCATCCTGCCCCCCCCCGCCAGCTCCATCCTGCCCCAAGCCAGCTCCATCCTGCCCCTGCCCCCTGGCTACATTCTTCCCCGATCGCTCCATCCTGCCCCGCCGGCTTCATCCTGCCTGGGCCCCTCCGCCGGCTCTATCCTGCCCCCCCTCCGCCGGCTCCATCCTGCCCCCCCTCCACCATCCTGCCCCCCCCCCCCCTCCACCGCTCCATCCTGCCCCCCAGCTCCATCTTGCCCCCCCCCCCGCCGGCTCCATCTTGCCCCCCCCGCCAGCTCCATCCTGCCCCCCGCCAGCTCCATCCTGCCCCCCCGGCTCCATCTTGCCCTGATGGCTCCATCCTGCCCCCTTGCTCCACTCTGCCCCGCCGGCTCCATACTGCCCCCCCCCGGCTCCATCCTGCCCTGATCGCTCCATCCTGACCCCCCCCGCCGCTCCATCCTGCCCCCCTGGCTCCATCATGCCCCCCGGTTGCATCCTGCCCCGCCGGCTCCATCTTGCCCCCCATGGCTCCATCCTACCCTGATCGCTCCATCCTGCCCTCCCCCCCCGGCTCCATCCTGCCCTCCCCCCGGCTCCATCCTGCCCTCCCCCCCCCCCGGCTCCATCCTGCCCTCCCCCCGGCTCCATCCTGCCCCTCCCCCCCGGCTCCATCCTGCCCTCCCCCCGCTCCATCCTGCCTCCCCCCGGCTCCATCCTGCCCTCCCCCCGGCTCCATCCTGCCCTCCCCGCCCCCTCCCCCCCGGCTCCATCCTGCCCTCCCCCCCGCCTCCCCTCCCCCCCCCGGCTCCATCCTGCCCTTCCCCCCCCCCCGGCTCCATCCTGCCCTTCCCCCCCCCCCCCCGGCTCCATCCTGCCCTTCCCCCCCCCGCTCCATCCTGCCCTTCCCCCCCCCCCGGCTCCATCCTGCCCTTCCCCCCCCCCGGCTGCATCCTGCCCTTCCCCCCCCCGGCTGCATCCTGCCCTTCCCCCCCCCCCGGCTGCATCCTGCCCTTCATCCCCCGGCTGCATCCTGCCCTTCCCCCCCCCCGGCTGCGTCCTGCCCTTCCCCCCCCCCCCCCCTCCTTGGCTGCGTCCTGAAATTTCCCCCCCCCCCCCCGGCTGCATCCTGCCCTTCCCCCCCCCCCCCCCCCACCGGCTGCGTCCTGCCCTTCCCCCCCCCCCCCCTCCTTGGCTGCGTCCTGAAATTTCCCCCCCCCCCCCCCCGGCTGCATCCTGCCCTTCCCCCCCCCCCCCCCCCCCCCCACCCGGCTGCATCCTGCCCTTCCCCCTGGCTCCATCCTTCTCCCCACTGGCTCCATCCTGCCCCCTGCCACCATTCTGCCCCCCCGCCTCCATCCTGCCCCCCCCACTGGTCTCCATCCTGACCTGATCGCTCCATCCTGCCCTCCCCAGGTCCATCCTGCTGCTCCCCGACACCATCCTGCCCTCCCGCATCCATCCTGCCCCTCCAGCTCCATCCTGCCCCCCCCCTGGAGGAGCAGGGGGCCTCGGGGAGCAGAGTATCGCCATATACCATAGCGCTGCTATACATGTATTATAATGTACTGCCATATACTATAGTGCTGCTATACATGTACTATAATGTACCACCATATACCATAGCGCTGCTATACATGAGCTGTAATATACCACCATATACCATAGCGCTGCTATGCATGTACTGTAATGTACCGCCATATACTATAGTGCTGCTATACATGTACTAAGATGTACCGCCATATACTATAGTGGTGCTATACATGTACTGTATTGTACCGCCATATACTTACTATAGTGCTGCTATACATGTGCTGTAATGTACCACCATATACCATAGCGCTGCTATATATATGTATATGTATATATGTATATGTAGTTCACTCACGTTAACTGAACAAGTTCTGTCAGTCACAGTATGTCAACTACATACATATTCTAGAATACTCGATGCGTTAGAATCGGGCCACCATCTAGTATGTCTATAGTGACGAAAAAATAAAAGTTATGGTTCTTAGAAGAAGGGAGAGAAAAATGGAAAATCACCTGGGGGTGAAGGGGTTAATCTCTTGCCCTTATATCTATCAAGTGGTTTTATTTTGTGATGCCCCACATATATGAAGATACATATGGATCAGAATAATTAGTAAGCTATTCATATGTACTCTCTGTCCCACAATCCCAGGCAGTTATTCAACACATTTAATACACTCCTCCACTGCCCCCTCCTACTTCTCGTATCTCTGTAGAAGACTTTGCTACATAATTCACCAACAAGATTGATCAGATCAGACAAGTCTTTGCTACCCAACCACCACAACCCCTATGTATACCAGACCACTCTGCTCCCCCACTAACTTTCCTCCTCTACATCACCGAAGGAGAACTTGCACACCTCCTCTCCAGATCGCACCTCACAAATTGTACACTGGACCCCATCCCATCCCACTTCCTCCCTAATCTCACCACAACACTTATCGCAGCCCTAACCCACCTCTTCAACCTATCACTACCTTCTGGTACCTTTTTCTTCTGCTCACAAGCATGCAATAATTACCCCTATCTTAAAGAAGCCATCCCTGACCCCACTTCTACATCCAGCTCCCAAGCCCATATCCCTTCTCCCGTTTGCTTCCAAACTTCTTGAAAAGCATGTCCACACATGCTTTTCAAGAAAATTACTGACCAAAATTACTAACGACTTACTCACGGCCAAAGCTAACAGACAGTTCTCCGTCCTCCTCCATTTAGACCTGTCCTCTGCATTCCACACAGTCCACCATTGCCTCCTATTACAGATCCTCTCTTCTATTGGTATCACTGACCTTGCCCTCTCCTGGATCTCTTCCTACCTTTCCAACCGCACATTTAGTGTCTCCCACTCGACCTCATCTCCCCATCCCCTCTCTGTTGGGGTCCCTCAAGGCTTGGTCCTGGGGCCCCTCCTTTTCTCAATCTATACCCTTGGTCTGGGACAACTTATAAAGTCCCATGGCTTCTCCAGTATCACCTGTACGCTGATGACACTCATATCTACCTCTCTGGCCTAGACGTCACCTCTCTACTGTCCAGAATCCCTGAGTGTCTATCAGCCATATCCTCCTTCTCTCGCTTCCTAAAACTCAATGTAGACAAAACCGAACTCATCATCTTTCCTCCATCTCACACACCTCCCTTACCAGACCTACCTATCACAGTAAATTACATCACACTTTGCCCTGTACCTGAGGTCCGCTGCCTCGGATTAACCCTTGACTCTGCCCTGTCCTTCAAACTGCGCATCCAAGCCCTTTCCACCTCCTGCCGCCTCCAACTCAAAAATATGTCCAGCATCCGTCCCTTCCTCAACCCTCAATCTACTAAACTATTAGTGCATATCCTCATCATCTCAAGTCTCGACTACTGCAACCTCCTCCTCTGTTGCCTCACTGTTAACTCTCTTGCACCTCTCTAATCTGTCCTTAGCTTTGCTGCCTGACTAATCCAACTCTCTCCTCGCTGCTCCTCCACTTCTCCCCTCTGCAAATCCCTCCACTGGCTCCCAATTCACCAGCGTATCCAATTCTAACTACTAACATTGACTTACAAAGCCGTCCACAATCTGTCCCCC